>VYZU01017470.1:2630-22370 GCA_013401355.1 Ceyx cyanopectus | reverse complement strand
AAAAAAAAAAAAAAAAGTCATGGCTGCAGCTCCCCTAAAGTTTTATAAAACAAGATGAGAAGAAAAATTAATTTAATATCTTCTGCCTTGTATGTTCAGGAAATGCAGAAGCGATGCTTACAATAAACCCTACTGTGTCTTTTTTGGCTGGTTTATAAGGTTCCAAATGTCTCTGAAATGACTCATTGCAAAGTGGGTCAGAGTAGGACACTTGGTGTCCTCCTGAAGTTCACTTGCCAGGGATGGGAATGCTGGACTGGTCTTGTCAGTTCAGATTCCCTTCAGAGACAAATCCTTGAGCCCCTTAATTCTTCCTCCAGGGAAGCAAGGCCTGGCAGTGCTATCTGCTTGTTTACACTGCTGGTGTTAACTGCTTCCTCTCAACTTGCCTCTGCGTTCTATCTCTTCTACAGTTCAAATTAAATGAAATGCTGAACAGCCAGCCCTAGTCATAACATTTGGGCATTTACCTTCACTAGTGACTAATCCCTCCTGGAAACCTTTCTGTCTGGAAGTCAGAATAACCTGAGCATCATGCAACCTTAAGAGGCCGGTTCTAGTGAAGGTGGACAATTCACTGAAGTGCAAGACCTTGCCCTTGTGTCTTAGCTACTAGAAATTCAACTTCGTGATGTGCTGAGCGTGTTTCTTTTCAGTGACCCTACTGCCATATGAAATCAGACTTTAAGAAGCCACTGAAGCCTCAGTGGTGACCTCTTGAATTATTGATGTTGTCACTTAATGAGGTATATGTGTGCGCGTGGAGGATATTCCTTTGTTTATTAAAAGGTTAGGCATGAATACAGTAAAAGAAAAGCCTTAGAAAAGACAGCAAAAACGTAGGTCCTTAGAAACACGCTCAGCACNTAAGGTTGACTGGGGCTTCTGTCTGAACAACCTGGTGGCTTTTGAAGCAGACAGAACTGCATCCCATCACAACATGTCTTGATCTGGCATTCAGAGAGTGTGTTTAGAAGAGTGATTAAAAGTCTTTTAGCTACAAAGCGAGTCCACTCATCTTTGACAAAAAGCACTGCTGGGGACTTCTGACCCTAAAGAGGTCACCACAGGATACAAAACGGAAAATGAACAGGTCTTCTGCACAAGGCACACTTAACATGTTGCCATAGAAACCAGTTACTTAATTCAGGCATACACAATTCTTCCAGCCCCCAGTGGATTCCAGTAATGGGTTTATTATATCACACTTCATTGGTGTCATCTGTCACACAGACACTCACATAAATGAACCAACCTTTGATTCAAAACTCCCTTCCACTACCTAGACCCAAGAGGGGAAAGTCTTTTGGATCTGGAAAACAGCAAAAAGACAGGAAAAGAAAACAGCAGAAGAGACATTAGGAAGTAATCTCCTTGCATTTTTAAAGGACTTGTTCCCTAATGTATGACACCTTCTGTCTCAGCTGTACCTTATCTGAGATGGAATGGAGATGTTCAACCCTGTCAGAGGCGAATGATAAGGGATAATCTGCACGAGACAAAGGATAACCTTAATTTAGCAATACAGTTATGTTCTATTGTGACATTGTCACAACATTCACTCAAAAGTATTTTGCTTCCATTATAGTTTCCTAGAAGTTTCTCTTCTGGCAAGTTTCCTACCATGGTCCTGGGAAAAGCCTCTTTCAGTGGACCACCACAATGTGCTGACTCAGGGAGAATCATCTCAGTTTACAGATGCATGTCATTTACTGCAGCTCTACCTTTCACATCTACATTCTCAATTCTGGAAGCCAGTTGACTTGAATTTTTGTTTCATTATGTGTCCCACATGGATTTTAAACCCAAGTGATCTTAGTAAGCCGTCTCTTCATTTTAGTCCTTTTGTACCCAGTTAAAAAGAAACCTGTGTCTCTTCTCCAAGTGAATAGGACAATGCCCAAGAAAAACCTGAGTGTCATGCAGTGGAAATGACTTTACCTCCATCAGTAGAGAAAAATGGCATTTATCTCAAAGCATTAATTAGCATTTAAGTTGGAACAGTTTTGATCATTTCAGAAATTATGTCAGCTTTTGATGTGATCTCCTCAGCATTCCAAGGCTTAGCCAGTATCAGTAATTAGATAGGTCAGAGTGGAGGTGAAAAAGAAGCAGAGAACACTGCACTAGGTAATGGTGATTTAGTCAGCTTCCTTCCAAGTAATTTGTGAGTCAGTGCTGGAGGGGATGCCCTGGTGACATTTGTGACATCTTTAAAATTAGGTGTAAAACTGCAGTTCTGAGATGTGTGGGCAATGCTCCTGTGAGACATAGTGAAAGGCAAATCAGATCAGGTATTGCTTTAAATAACTACGCTGTGTCTTCCTTTATTTTAATTCATGAAATAATCTGCTGTGTCATATTGATGACCTGAAAAGCCTGATGCTTTCACATCCTTGCCATAGTGCATTGATTAAGAGTAAAGTCTGTCTAGAACTTCAGAATCCTTTTGGGTTAATGTACTGTGAAACAGTATTTGTTTTGTTCTCTGTTAAGTTGCCATATTCCTGTGTGCTGTTTTAAAGCTTCATCTCTCTGTCCTGTGAAGGAAGTGACCTCTATATGTATTCAATTAATGTAACAGGTTGTGTAAGTATTTGGGATCTGCAAGGGTATGACCTGTAAATGTATGACTGGTCTTAGTATTGTTTTCTAAAATCTACTACCACAGTGTAGATTGATTAAGCATACATGCATTCTGAAATGAAGTTCAGTGATTCAGCTGCCCAAGCTGAATCATTTTGACACTTGTAATTACAAAGGCTTGTGTTGGATGAATGTTTTATTATTTGATATTCTGCCATCCACTTCTCAGATTTGTTATAGCAGCAACACATGGTCTTAATGATATTCCCCAAGGTTAAGTAAGCACAAAAGCCAGCACAGTGCAAGGATAGTGTACTAGAGAAGGAAGAGTTGTTTTGCATGTAAAGCCATGGCATTTGCTTCAGACCCTGTATTCTGTTCCTCACTCAACCTGAATTGCCCTGTATTACTACAAAATACCTTTCTGTGCTGTTCTTTACCCATTTGTGAAACAGCAAGAAGACCCTTATATGTGTGCTGAAGATCATTAAGAGGATCTTGCAAAGAATTCCAAGCTTTTTGATTGTAAGGCACACAAAAGTGGAAAATTAGATTAATTGCCTAGATTCTGTATTGATGTGGAAAATTGTTATCTCTCTACAGAAGACATTTGGATGCATTTAAGTCTATCGTGATAACTGACCAGCAAAATTACTACTCCAGGAACAAGACAGTTTAGTAGTCAGATGATGTGCTCCAAATTTCTAATATGCAGAGAAGATTCCCAGCCTGTCTCACAGAGGTGAACTCAGGCTGTCCTTACTGCTGTTTCCCTGTCTCAGGTATAGTACACTCGGTTGTTTCTTCTCAACTGCATTTTGAAGTGTATTGCTAAAAACACTTCAGTTTTTGAAGCCTATCTGGACAAGTCACCTCACTCCTGAGATTAAATTTCAGAAAAGTATTATTGCCAAACCTGTATGATCACTTACAGACAGGGAAACCAAGAGGATTGTGACTTCTCTAGGGAAGAGAGAAGTGAAAGTGCTCCAGCCTCTACTGTGACTATAGGAATATTTTATAATCTCATCAGTGCCTCTATCTCTCCTCCATTAAATGTTACCAATGGTATTTACCATCTTTCTCATCTAAGCTGTTTCGATATTGATAAAGGAAAGGTTTTATAACTAAAGTATCGGATTACGAAGCAATAGTTAATATTGTCAGAGGAATTTATCAGAGCAATTGTGCATTTACTTTAAAAGAAAACCTTCTTTATATGTTTAATAACACAGCAGAATATTGATACCAAGGAAAGGCCTTTTCCCATTGTTAAAGAGTGAAACCTGGCTGCTCACATCCACTTCCAGTTTCTAAACAGTTTCATTTTGGAACCTATGGCTTGATACAGTGCTGTCACCCCCAGCAAGAATAGTTACATTAAACTTACGGGAAAGATGTATTTAAAAGTTATCCAATTATCTAGGACTTTTTATATGGAGAAGAAAGACTGTGCAATTCATGTCATCCTAAAGTAGAAAAACAATTTAGATAAATCTAATTCTACAAATATGTATTTCCCTATGCCTATTTTTTTAAAAAATCTATTATTAGCATCTACAATGTCAAATGAGGCAATATTAATCTTATCCTCTGCAGCTCTCGTAAAAGAAATTTGTTAAAGCATTTCTAGTAATTTTCATTTATATACATTTTCTCTTCTTCTTTCCCTTTATTTTCTTATCACAAAGCCTTTTTGGATAGGGGCTACCTTTCTAAATTCATATGGACAGTATCTCTCTGAGCACATAGTTTCTGATTTTCAGGCAATCTTTAGATGTTTGACATTGAACTCAGTCCAAACATCAGTTATTGCTTACCTCTCCTCTGGTGCAGGGCACTGCATCTGAATACCTGGAAGTGCACATGGAGCCCTCCTCAACAAGATCATCCTGGAGCCCAAAAGTTGCTGTGCAGTTGACAGAGAAATACTTGTAGGGCCTCCAAGTCTGCCCATAGTCCTGGGATCTTTCCAACACCATCGCAGCTGGGCGAGGTGATTTGAATACAGTAATGACATGAGTCAGGTAGAATTCTTTTTCAAAGTCCAGTCTGATTTCTTCCCTGTGTACCCCTTGGGCAGACTGCCACCAGGAGATGGGGTTTGCAAAGAAATCATCTGTCATGTCAGCAGGGAGATGGGAGTTATCAGGCTGGTTGGCATTGCATTTGGTACAGCGAGGCTGCCCACAGCCATGGGAGACTCGATGGAGTAGATTCTGGTCTGGGTAGAAGCAGTAGAGTTCTGTACTGTTCTGGCCACACGTGGTGACAGTGACTGGAGTCCTCCCTGTTGCAAGGTTTCCCACTGGAGGGTTGCAAGAACGGCCATTACAGCGAAAGGCTCGTAGCCTCATGGGATCTGAAAGACAGGCAAAAGAAACCCAACCAGTTAGAATTTCTCAAATAGTACACAGGCTATAACACAGGTAACCATGCAAATGTTTATAGTCCTCATCTGGGGATTGACACCCAAGAGGACTCCTTAAAAAGAGAGCTACTTTATCTTTTCATGCAAAGTTTGGAAGGAGTGTCTCAATAAATCTGGTCCTTGGGTTTCTAACTCAGAAATGGAGGTCTTTAAAAAACTCATGCTTATGGTGCTTAACTTTGATTTCTGGTGCTGTGGTGTCAGTCTATGGAATTTTATGTTTATCCACAGAAATCTTGTGTTTTCTTACTTTCTTTGTGTCTGAGGACTGAATCTATTCAATGCACTTATTTTCATTGTTACCAGAAAGCTAGGTCAAACTTTCCTACACATTGTAGATACACTAAGAAAAGAGATGATTCCTGCCTAACGAATTACAGACACTAATTACAAACATAAAGCATGTATTTCTATAGTTCTGTAGTTCTGCATTACTGGTATAATTTTATTATTATTAACATACTGGAGAAAACTGCTTTTCTCATGACATACAATGACATACTCAACAGTCTAGAAGGAGTTAAAGACTGACCTTGCAAAGTCATAAATGTAATCCAAGAGGTCACAAGTCAGATGACTTGGATGTAAGTCCTACAAGAAATGACCCTTCCAATGAAACATAGGATGGTTGTAAACCCCATCTAAGGGTTTAGGTAATCTAGGAGCAGTTCAAAGGTCATCTATTAGTTCAACACTCTTGGTCAAATTTGAAAATCCCTACTTGGTTTATATTGTTTTAGATCAGGCAAAATCAGTTTTAAAATCAAGTTAGGTGAAATAAAAAAACTTTCTAATTCAGCCTTATAGAAATACTCAAATAGTAAATGCAGTTGAATGAAACTGGTGTCCTGCAGTTGTTTTTTTTAAGGTAAAAAAAGATTATGTTTTTTTGCTTCACAGGACTAAGACACAGCAGAATTGCTGTATGTTCACTGAATCCCATTAACCAATGGGACTCAGTTTTCGCTTCAGCTTACACACAGCATAAAGTAACCTTAAAGTTACAATAGCATGCAAGAAGATAATCCAAAAATACTGACTACTCTTAGAAACAGGTAAAAGCCACCTTCAAAGGAACTTGGACTTAATGTGTGTTTGCCTTACATAAATTGTAAGCAGCAGCCTCAAAGAAAAATAGGGTGTCTGGAGACACAGTAGGTTTCTTCATGGTGGAAGTTGTCTTCCACCAGTGGTTGGAATGATCTGGACAAGACTTTTTTGAGCATCCTAGTGAAGTTCTGGGAGATTCACAGCGCTTAGAGGGCAGGAGTGCCAGAATTACATGTGCACCTAATAGTCCTCAGATCAAAGGAATGAAAGCTGCCCACCACCATGCCATGTGCCAGTAGAGAGATTAATTTTCATGAAAGAGGAGGTGTTGCAGAAATCAGCTGGAGAGGAAAGGAGAGAAGATGGGGATGTTTGGCTTTATCAGTTCTTTTCTTTGCTTTCTAAATTCAATTGAGCAGGTGATTCTTAGCACTAATGGAAATCCTTCACTAAGTCCTCACACCATCCTGACCACTTGATGACCATTTAAATGTATTTTCTTTCTGCTTATGAACTTCTTGTTCCATCTGAGCAGGGGAATAGTTACAGGTGAACACCAGGAGCTTCAGACATTTTGCCTGGGAGGTTTCTTTTAATTTCTCTGACTCTTTTTGTCCGAAGAAAGGACTCAATTTTTCACAAAAGTTGTTTTGAGCTTTGTAATATTTTGCAGAGCATCTGAAATTCCAATTTTTTGTCTGCTCTGGACAGTGACTTTCACTGAGTCATACAGAATATGTGAAATAAAGATAAATCTATCCTTGCACATCAGCAAAAATAAGAGCTACAATTGCATGCCTCAAGAATTTCTTTACCAGTGACATTTAGGTTCATGCTCATGTCCAAAATGTTTGGTAAAAATTACTAGAAATAAGTCAAGTACAGCAATTTCTATGTTTAAAGTAGATTGGTTATTAACTGATTTTGCTCAGTGCTGCAGAAAGTTGTCATCTTTGCATCCAGAGAATTTAAGTGGGTCTAGTTTTACAACTGAGCTTTAAGTAAACATTAACTCTAAGAGTCACATTAGATTTGCTTAAGAATGGGTCAGTGTTTCAAATCCTGTTGGATTATGGATAAATATACTACGTATCTAAGAGAAAGTCCATCTCTATTGATGGATCACACCACTAAGCTTTCATAGAGGAAATGGGATTCTGGAGCTCTCAATTTAAGAAGTTATGTAGGAGAAACTTTACAGACAAGAATGTGAGAAAGTAAAAAAGGAAGCATTTTTAAAGGGAATGACTTTTTGGCTATTAGTCTTGCATTGAGTTTTTCTGCTGTTTTTATCTGAACGTGGAAAAGGAAGAAAACACAGTTGTTCTCCTGAACAACAGTGACAAGAAGGTATTATTTGCTCTGCCTGCTAATGCAGCAACATCAATAAACAGCTCCTGTCTGAACTGCTGTGTCATTAGGAAAATGGGAGAAGAACAAAGTGAAAAAAAAGCAGGAGAGTCTCAGCCTCTCCATAACTCACTGATCCAGTGGAAATAACATGAAATGTTGAATCTGGACAGTGGGGGGAGACTGCTGCAGAAGAGAAACAACAGCCAGGAGAACAAACAACTTGCCCCAACTGCCAGGCAGACTCACTGAATAATTCATAAAGAACTAAACAGTTTGACTGTGCATGGGCACTGCATGTTATTAAGAAGTTGATTAGCTTTTACTCCATGGAGGATGGTTTGGCTCCATAAAATATATGATTAATTTATTTGTTTCTTTTCTGGTCCCCCAGAGCTGTGCCACAAAATGGCAGGTCAATGGCACATGCCCGGCACGTGTTATAACAATGGTGTTATCTGGTGATTAGGGAATCACACAGTTCAGGGGAGGTCATACTATTGATGTTTCTGGAACACCATTTCAGAGATCTCTTACATCAGAGCCTTGTAATGCAACACAACATTGTAGACATTAAATGTAAACTGGTTCTTTCTTTGTTCTTTTTTTTTTTTTTCCACTCTCCATTGGATACCCAATAGAAGGAAGGTTATATGGCAACTCAGTCAAAGCTTGATGATGTGATTGGAAAGATGGCTAATATTTTCTGAGAAATTTGAATTGGATTTTTTATTTCTTTTCCATAAGCAAATTTATGATTTTGTGTGTTCAAGTCTCTTACAGTGAGATAAAGCAAGAATCACAGTTATGAGCAACATGTAAACACAAACCTTTTGGCATCTTCTGCTAAGTTTTTGAAATAGCAGTTTAAGCATGTAAGTCCAACCTGATTTTAATTCATTCCATATCTGTTTAACATTTTTCTTAATAACCATACCCTTTAAAATGTTCTCTTAAAGCTAACCACCTTGGTGACATGAGTTGCTCAAGTTTTTATTATTTAGTCCTAAAACTTTACTCCTTAACCCTGCTTGCAATAACAGAGTTATACAAACCTTTGGATTGTCTGGGCCAACATGCAGTAAGTTTGGCAAGTCTTCATCAATTTAGAATCATAGAATCATAGAATGTTTAGTGCTGGGAGGGACCTCCAAAGGTCATCTAGTGCAGGCCCCCTGCAGTGAGCAGGGACACCATTAACTAGACCAGGCTGCTCAGAGCCTTGTCCAACCTCACCTTGAATATCTCCAGAGACGGGGCCTCAACCACCTCCCTGGGGAGCCTATTCCACTGATCCACCACCCTCAAGGTAAAGTACTTCTTCCTGATATCCAGTCTAAATCTACTCTAATTTAAACCCATTACCCCTCGTCCTTTCACTAGAGGCCCTTGTAAACAGCCCCTCTCCAGCCTTCCTGTAGGCCTCCTTCAGGTACTGGAAAGTACCTAAAAGATCTCCCCAGAGCCTTCTCTTCTCCAGGCTGAACAACCCCAGCTCCCTCAGCCTGTCCTCGTAAGAGAGGCGTTTCAGCTCTCTGATCATCTTTGTTGCCCTCCTCTGGACCCGCTCCATCAGGTCCATGTCTTTCCTACGTTGAGGGTTCCAGTACTGGATGCAATACTCCAGGTGTGGTCTCACCAGAGCAGAGTAGAGGAGCAGAATCACCTCTCTCATTCTGCTGGCCACACTTCTCTTGATGCAGCCCTGGATGCAATTGGCCTTCTTGGCTGCAATTGCACATTGTTGGTTCATGTCCAGCTTCTCATTCACCAACACCCCCAAGTCCTTTTCTGCAGAGCTGCTTTCCAGCACCTCATCCCCCAGCCTGTATTGATAGTGAGGGTTCTTCCAACCCAGGTGCAGGACTCTGCACTTAGTCTTGTTGAACCTCATGAGGTTCCCCTGGGCCCACCTCTCCAGCCTATCCAGGTCCCTTTGGATGACATCCCATCCTTCCAGCCTTTCAACAGCACCACTCAGGTTGGTGTCATTTGCAAACTTGCTGATGGTGCTCTCGATCCCATTGTCAATACCATTAATGAAGATATTAAACAGTACAGGTCCCAGTACAGACCCCTGAGGGACGCCACTTGTCACTTTGCTCCTTCTGGACATCAAGCCATTGACCACCACCCTCTGGATGCGACCATCCAGCCTATTCCTTATCCACTGTAGAGTCCACCAATCAAATCCATATCTCTCCAACTTAGTAAGTAGGATGTTCTGGGGGACCTGATGTATTTCTGCACTAAAATAGCCCTGATAACTGGAGCTAATGAGCCAGCCTTCATAGAGGAGGTGAAGTTCTGAATATACATTGAAACCAAGCTGCCTCCATGACCTGAGGCATGGACAAAAAGGGGATCCTAGGTCTGGGCTCCCTTCCATAGTGGCCAGTTGCAGACTGCCTGCCCACATCCCCTTCTGGAGCAGTGGTGGGCTCCAACAGCTACAGCTTAGTTTGCAGATGAGCTGGATAATCACACACCAGAGGAAACCATACCCTACTGATAATCAGGTCCTGCAGTCAATTTTCAGCTCAACACTAGAAATGGCCATTTTTTGACCACACCATACCCCTTTTTGGAGGGCTGTCATCGGAGGGGAGCTGGCCCAGGCACTGCTCCTTGGGGTACTGCTTGCATGGGGAGGTCTGGGCTGGCTAGGGCTGAAGTAGAAGCCCAAGCTGTTAGTCCCATTAACTGTCCCAATACGCAAGAGTTTTCAGGCCACTGCAGAGTTTATTTGAGGGGAATAACACCCTCCATCTGCATAAAACTAGGGGAGGAATCACCCAGTGTCGCATCTCACAATACAAAGCCTAGGCGTCTCCTCTAGCCTAACCATTGAGGCTTTTTTTTTCACTTGGCATTATGTTTAAAGATGTAAGGTACTAGTCTTGACAACCCTGACTGTCTTCTCTGCACAGAGATGGCAGAAGGCAAATACCATACTCCCCACAAATATGATACTCCATGTACTCCACACAACTCCTCTATCAATGAGTTTAACTTCTGACCAGGAGGAATCAATTATAGAGCTGAAAAAGGTGTTTACTGTACAGACTAATAAAGTACATCAAAAACATACTTCCCTCTACACCAGGAAAAGCCTGAGACTTCCAAATAATTTCACACAGATAGGTTAAACACTGACAGAACTAACTAACCTTAGTCTGAACAGTACTGACCCTGCCTGTAACAGGACCTGTGAATATTCAACATTAAATCAAGATTATTATATTGCTTCTAAAATATATATATATATATATTTAAATTAAAAATAATTGTGCTTTCACTGACTGATGGCTGTGCAACCTTTGACCAGGCAGGATATATATTTCTTTCAAGTTACATTGAATCCTTAGTGTCATCATCTTTGATATAAATTATTTTGTTGTTGATCACTATGTCCTACACCATAATTCTGAGTGTGTTTATCTCCATACAGCACACACTCCCCTCAAATTCAGTTTCCAAGCAGTCAGCTGAGGGATGCATTTCCTTGAGGGTTCACTTTCACTTTGTGATTTGAATGCAGTTCAACTTTAGGCTAATTTACAAGAGTCTGCTTTCCACAACAGTATTAGCAATGTTACAATACATCTGTGTAATCTTTCTGTGCTATATGTCAACATATTTATCCCATAGGGAGAGTTCTATCCTGAAAACTAGTTAATTTCAGATAAGACACTCAGAGGACTAGTTAAGTGTCCTTCACTCATCCCCCCTTGTGTTGTGATAGCCAGACTTCGTTCCAAATGAGTCACTGAGTAATATGACAGGATTGTAAATTTAAGAAGTGTTTTCAGTTTTTAGAAAATATTATCCCTTGCAGTTATGGAAATATGACATCTGTGTTATCAAAAAGGTTCTAGGTGGGGAATAATCTGAGCTGAAGTCACCTGAACTGCCTTTGACTTTACAGAAACTTGCAGGGTAGATGAACACTTCAATCACTTTCATCACTCCATGCAGTGTGTTGTTCCTGTCCTAATACTCTGAGTATGCAAGTGAAACTTAAACCACTGATATGCTTTTCTGTACAGAAATTGAGATCCTAAACTAGTATCTCAAAGGAAAAGTCACCAAGAATGTATTGTTCTGTCAATTATTATTTTTATTTTTATGACCTGATCTTTGTAATTCATCCCTCCTAAACTCAAGGATGTGTTAAACCATAGCAGTAAGAAAAATCAATTGAATGCTTAGGAGTCTATGTAAATACCATTACAGCTGTATCATTCCTTTATATGCTTATTTGTACACTCACATATACACACACAACTAATCAACTTCTCTTTCTGTCCTAATCCATTTTTTCTCTAATGCTAATTTAATCTTGTTCACTGTACATTAAGTCTGAGAATATTCTGAATAAATGGGCTGTCTTGGATAAACAGTAAGCAGTGTCTCTGACTTTCAATTATGCAAAATTAAGTTAATAGAGAATAATTCAAATTTCTACAGTGTTGCTGTCCAAGGATGTTGCCTTTTCATGCTTGTCCTGTCTAGGAGGGCAGTGTTTCATCCTCAACAAACACCAGCATATCTCAATCCATCTACATCTTTTCCTTTCTTTCTTTCTTTCTTTCTTTCTTTCTTTCTTTCTTTCTTTCTTTCTTTCTTTTCTTTTCTTTTCTTTTCTTTCGTTCACACAAACAATACACTTTCCTGTTTTTACGGATGTATGAAACTGTACATCCTATTATAAGTCTTTCGGAGAAGGCTAAGATATAAAGCTGTGTATTTCAGGAAATAAGCATTTGTATACATTGACTGACCCAGATTCCTCATAAAAATCCAAACTAAAATAAAAAAATTGACATTAAAAAACAAACCAAAACCAAACAACAAACCAAATAAAACAAACATGTGATTTCTATTCCTTTTATGTTAAACTTAGGATAAAATGCTTCATAATGGCAATATTGATTTATTTTGCTTACCTGCTTCCCCATGGCCAGAAATAAAACATTCCAACAACACAATCAGCATGATGCCTTTATGCTGCATGGCTGTCAGTAAAATATCTGTCCTCAGTGAAGCAAAAAAAGATCTGCAGTAATCTACAGGTTTGGTGCTTCCATGGCTTTTCTCTATTTTCTTTCTTTCTGCTCACCTTCCTCTCAGTGTGGAGGTCAAGGCTGCTGTCTCATTCTTCTTGTTCTCTTTTGGATTTAGAGGTGTTTTGGTTTTTTTTCTTCTCAGGACTTAGATGCGTTCTGGGTGTCAACCGTCCATTGCTTCCAATAAATAAATAAATAAGAAGGATTTTCTGTGTCTTTGCCCCTTTCCATGCAGCGGGTTGGGGACAGTCACATCCCTGATGCAGCCCCTCGAATGCACCATGGAGGGCTGATGCGACGTGGAGAGCTCTGTTCACTCCGGTCCTTTGCAGTTGTTCGGATGCTATTTCTAAACTTTCATTTCTGCTCCTTGCTTTTGGTGGAGCTACGTTTTGGCTTTGCCTGGGTTCTCCCTGGCAACCTTCCCTCCCACCCACCTCCCTCCACCCCCCGCCCCTCCCGCAGCCTGCTGCTAACCGGGGTGGCGATGGGGTTCGGGCAGCGGGAACCCTGCTTTGTTAGGAGGGCTACCCCAATACCTTCTTTCCCTTAGCTCCCTGCAGGAGGGGGTCATAAGAAGAGCAGAGTTGGCTTTTTTCCCTGAGAGATGATGAGAAGCAAGTGCTTTCCTGTCTCTTCTTTCTTTTTATTATGGTTTGGTTTATATTCTTGTATTTCCCTCCTCCCTCCGCTGTCACGGAAGCCGCTTCTCCCCCATCTCCAGGGATTTGCTTCACACAGCGAGCGCCAGGGATGAATAAAAACCAAGCCGCCCGGCGGGGCTGGTGGTCCGGGCGGTCCCTTCCTTGCCGGCCCCGCTCCCGGCCCGCGGCTGCCGGCCGCGGTTTAAGGGCTGCGATTGACGGGGAGGGGCAGGGGGGCAGCTCTCCTGGGCTGGAGGGGCAATGCCAAGCGCCCTGGTTAGATGGGGAAAAAAGGGAGGGGGGGCTGGAGAACCTTTCCTCCCTGCTGCTACAGCAAGGCTGAGGGCTGGGGGCTTCCTTCGTTCCCTCCTGGGGACCGATTAGTTATCTTTTAAGTTTTGTCCTTGCCTCCCTTTCAGCTTCTAGCTCATCTCTCAGTTCTAACCGGGAAATTCTCCTCTCTGGTCCTGTCTGGCTGCAAAGGGGATTATTATAACATGTGATCTTCTTCCTGTTCTTTATATGTGCGCTTTTTTTTTTTTTTTTTTTCATAGGGTGGAGGAGGAGGATGGGTCGGTTCTGCACCTCCTCGTCGGCCGGTCTGGTCCTTGTTGCGCTCAGATGCGGGCGTTGATTTCCAGCCGCATCTTCTCTTCCAAGAGCCGGTGCGTGTGTGTGCGTATGTGTATTTTTAGATGTGTGTGTGTGTGTGTGTGTGTGTGTGTGTGTGTTTATCTGTGTGTGTGCGCACGGGGCGGGTGCAGCCTGCGCAGCCCGCCCGGTGTCTGCTGTCCCTGCAGCACCCTCTGCCAGCTCGCCTGGCAATGACACCTGCCCTGCAGCGGGGCACTGACCGCTGTCCCGGGGACACAGATCCTCCCAGGCATCCACAAGGCAGCTCCAGGGCATGGGGAGAGCGGGGTGCCCTTAGGGGTTCTGGGTACAGCTCACGAGGGGTACAAATTGGCACATGCACCAGGCTTCTTGACATAAGCACAGATGTGAGATGGGACAAGCCAGGCAGTGAGGGCACTTGTGACATCCCAAAGAAACTGAGGTGTCTGCTCTGGCATGATTGAGACACCTACCTGCCCCAACCAACATGGGGTATGGTCCTGAAGTCAGGGACCTAGGTAACTCCAACACATAGCTGCCAGGGACACAAAAAGGTTCCAGCATGTAGCAATTGGGGAGTGAAAGTGCTCAGCCTTAGAAGTAATTTTAATTAATTGAGTTCTCACCCCCAGCTTCATTCTCTCTTTCTTCAGCTCTCACAGCAGTATAATGCCATTAACTTCTGCTGTATGGCACGTGGGAAGCAGGTTCAAATGTAGATGAGGTTATTCCTGTGTGCAAAGGATCAGATCTTAGAAGGATTTGGAGACTATGGGACATACAATTAAGAATAAAGAAAGATTTATTTCCCTTTGGGGTGTTTATGTAAGGCAGGTTTATTTTGCTATGTTTTGGGGTAGAATTTTCTGACTTTACCATTATTTTTCTTTTTTTTATATGTTTTTAAAAAGAAAACACAACAGAAAATATTAAATTACCAAGAAGGCTTTTTCCTCTCCTTTTTGTCTTTGCCTTTTGTCTGAAAACAGCTGAAATACTGTATAATTACAAAACAAAATTCTCCTTCCATAAATGACAGTATCCTTCAGAGGGTTTGAGTCTGCTGTGCATTCAGGTCACCTGGGGTATTATGAGTTCTTTCAACTCAAGCATCTTCTATGGGAACTGGGGATGTGCTGTATGTCCTAGAGCTAGAGCCAATGTGACATTAATGAGATGCTGTCATTTAATAATTGTGCTTTATTGTAATCATTTGTCAGATGTTGCCTTTGTGAAAAAATATGGGGATTTTTTTATTCACAGGTTCTAGTCTCATTCCTACCCAAAATGTTTCTCCTAGTTAATTTTGTCAGGCTCAAAATGTGTCACTTGAGAAAATTCCCTGGCCATAAGTTGTAGTTCTATGTATGGAATAAAGATCAAGAAGCTCCTGTATAATTTAAAGAACAACTCAAAATGAAGAGCAAAGTTCATGTTGCACTGTAAGTGGAAAATCAAAGTTAAGTATATTAATTTACTTGTGATGTCTGGATGGCACTACCATAAGACTTTCTACTGATTGTTTACTGTAGGGTATAAGTTCCTTAGAGCTGAAAGCCTTAATTCTTTTTCCAAATTACTGCTTTTCTTGAGAAAAAAAACACTACCAGTGCTAATGAATAAATTTCCAGTTTAATACTACTAAAATCCATTCATGCATGTAAGCCAAGAGGAGCTAACACCTAAGGGAGAAATCTTGCTGTTATCATTGACAACCACTGTTGTCTAGAAGATGAATTGGTGAGATCTGAGTAACAGCCCACACCTAGAGGTGTCAGAGAGTACCCGTCTTAACTGAACAGTGATGTGAATAATAATGATCAACTTTAGTTAGTTGCTGAACTATAGAAATGTAAATGTGCAATCCTTGAGGTCTCAGGCAAGGTTCACATCCAGAACATGGGTTTCAGTATGACACTGGGGAAATCAGATGATTTGGAAAGTGAGTGCATTTGCTCTGTGGCTTAGCACAGCAGCAGCTGACAAAGCACCCAGAGAATAAACAGCAAAACTGTGAATCATTCATTTTGGGGGAGGAGGGAAGAGCCAATGGCATGGCACAGAGGGGGGAGGTGTGTCACCTGTGCCATGCCCTCTTTGCTTGACAGGCCTGTTTGCAAAAGCCAGAGGACAAGCTGTCCTCTTTGAGATCACCCTGGAGTGGTGGTACATCTGAATCGCTTAGCATCTTGCTTGCCTGCACCCCTCATTCCCCATTCCTTGTACCTCTCCAGTTTGCCTTGCCTTTCCTCCTCATATTTCCTCAGCAGCTATGACCAGCCTGAAGGAAATCTGTCGTGGCCTCCCTCTAAACCCTTTGCCTGAAAACAGAGGTCGGAGGAAAGGAATACCCCATGCACCTGTGAGAACCCCTAATCTCACTGCTCAGGAGAAAAAGGTAACAAGGGCTTTCACAGGGCCTCATTTCTCTTCCTTTCAGATAAATGTAGCTCGGGGTAGCAGACTTGGTTGCCTCAAATGCTTTTCTGAGTGTGCACCTAACTTCATGGCAAATATATCTACCTGGTGTTATAATTGCAGTGGGTAATGAGGCAAAGTACTGGAAAGCTTCCTCCTTTCCTTTCCCTTTCCTTTCCCTTTCCTTTTTTCTTACCCTAGAAATAAGCAGGTTGATATGAGGAAGATTTGCTGCACAACAGCTTCCATGACTTTGAATGGCTAAACAAGGGGCATTTGAGATCAATGCTGTCAATCCAGCATTGTTCCTTTGAGATGAAATTATGAATGCTGTGGTAAAAACACTGCATATGTATGGGAGTGAAAGCTAACCCCTCAAATACAATAAACATCTAATGTGGTGAATCAGAATCACAGTACAAGCTGCACATCTCTACATTTGCACAGAAGATCTAAAGATAATTTATTGTAACCAGTAGTGTGAGCATCCTGAAATTTAAGCAAGTTTGTAGGGAGTTAATTGTCTTCAGTTGTGTAATTATTTTTCTGTCTTTTGTTTGTTTGTTTGTTTGAATAGTCTATGTACATACTAACCATTGCATTATTTCACGTTAGAGACTTTTTAAAAAACATCATCAGAAAATAATGGGTAATGGGTAGAGACCCTTAGGAATTTGTATGGGAAAGGATTATATATGTTCCTTAGTTTGAAAGTCTGTACTTCATCACATATAATATCACTTATAATGTGAAGTTCTAGTCAGAATACAAAAGTTCCTTCCCCACTAACAAGTTCTGTGCAACTTCCTCGGCTTTGTGGGAGTTCCCCACTAGCATCGGCAGTTAAATTTTTTCAAAGTCCACTTCCATAAGGAGAGGAGAGCCTAGTCAAAGCATAGAAAGAGAAACAGCTGTGAGATATCCAAAGAGGATTTACTTCAATATCAGGTGTATTCATGGCTGTGGTGTTTCATCTGTGCCTGGGACAGCTCAGACATATGGAAGTGTGGATGCTAAGTGTGTGGAAGGGGGCTGTGGTGATGGCTCTGAAGATAAAGGAGTGGGGAGTGAGCTTCACTGCATATCAGAACCTTGCCAATCATCTACATTTTATTCCTTGCCTTTGCTAAATCACTTTTCCCCAGGAGAAGTCTTCTATAGCATGAAGGAGTCCTTGTTGCAGGAGAGGAGATGGTATGTCGCAAAAGGATGCCAAAACTTACTCTTTACCTGGGGAGAGAAAGGTAATGACAAAGTCCTCTTTCCCTATATAGAAAATGGAATAGTTTCCTGCCTCCGTTAAGTGTTGCAGGGAGATGGCAGTAGACTTTTTCTGGACGCAGTCTACTTTCTATCACCCTGCCCTCATCTCTCCTTCTTACCTACCACATGTAACAGGAGGTCATGCTAGTCAGGTTGTTTATTAGGGTGATAAAGATTTTAAAACTTCCTTTGTAATTTATTCTAACCTTCCACCTTAAACTCTTAACCAAGTTAGAGACTCAACTGGTATTTATTCTGTAACTGAAAGATCAAATATCTTTTTTATTTTTAAGAGGTGTTCCAAGCTTCAAAAAGCAAGTAGACAGAAAGTTTCTCTGTCTTCAAGTTAGTTTTTAAGTCTCAAGGCAGGCTTCCAGATTTTGTTGACAATGTACAATGCTGAGCATATTGTGAGTCTTGTCCTTGTGTACGTCACTGTGTTAACTTTCTAACAGAAGTATGCAGGGGAAGCTTTGACAGAAGTTAAAAATGCTCTGCTGATTTCCTCAGGATTTCTCCCTTTCTTCATATCCCTTCATTCCAGTTTTAGCCCCTTCTACAATAATAAACTTTAGCACTATCAATATTTTATTTTCTTGGGTCTCCTTTTGTGGCTATAATAGAAACTTGAAAGTGAGATTGATAAAGTTCTGCATGTTTTGGGGCTTGTTGAGGAGGTTCTTCCTATTCTTCCTATTCTTCCTATCAAACCAACTGTAAACTGCTTGGATAAATCAAGCCATTTCTCATAACTGATTCTGTTTATGTATTTCTTGAGTTTTCCTCCTTTGGTATTCTTTTCCTGAGGCCTGGAACAGCCACACCTCTCTTTTCCTCCACAGTGCAGGAAACCCTAGTTTTCTGTTTCTCAGTATGTAAATATGTTAGAAACAACCTCTAAAATCTTAAGCATGGTGCGTCCTTTGCAGAACAAGGATGTTGCATGCTCAATACTTACTCATTGATGTTCTAGTAAAGCTGGAGCAATTTGGGAAGAACATACACTTCTCAGTGTTGTTCAGAATCAGAAAAATAGTCTGTCTTCAACCATACAGCAGCTCCTTTATACATCCTAGAGCCAAATCACATTACGGTCTTCCTGCTACTCCAGTATGATCCTGGCTGATGAGGTGCCTGTCCTGTTGGCTGTGTTACTCTGATTGGCTTCCTATCCCTTAGGGGGAAACTGGCCCTTGCTGCTTCATGATATTCTAGCACAAAGAGATTAAAAACACAGCCTGTGAAGTCACATAGAACCTTAAGTTCTTGTTCAACATTCCGGAGAAGAATCAGGGCATTTGGCCTTAATGGCCGCTTTACACATCCAGAAATGACCCCACTTTTAAAAGCTTAAATATGGATTGGGAAGGCTAACTTGTTGGCTCCTGTTTTGGAACTTGGTTAAATTTTTACCATCTGTAGGGCATTTATAACAATGGCCAGTCAGAAATCACCATATTTACCTTCCAGCTGAGGTGATCTAAACTGGAAACTATCAGGAAGAATAATATATGAACCAACATCTTGCTTTTACAGTTGCTGTTTAGAGAATAGTGCCAGGTAGGAAGGCAAGTGACATCCTCACTGGAAAAGGGGCAGAATTAAGAACTAAACTGTTGTAGAGTTAAAGGAGTCACTTCCCCTCCTCATGATTCTCTTTTCCTCTGTAAACAAGGAGACTCCAAATCTTAGTGTTTGAGTATCTCAAGATCCTTGAACTATAAGTCTTGATCATCTTGTTAGAAAATGAATGACATTCCTTCTGAACAAGCACTGGCTCTTCAACAAACACCAATTAAGAGGCTGGTATACTTGATTTCTCAAGAGAATCTCCCAACAAAGATATTTATAGCTGATTGATTGAAGCAGGATTTCTTGGGTTCTTTTGACTATGTTTTTTTGATATTGATGACATCTGAATCTTGATTAAATAGCAGCAGGATCATGTTTTACAGTTAATAAAACAAAAACAACAACAACAACAAAAAAACCTAATAGTGACTACACCTTAAATATAAGAATCAAATGTTATAGATCCATCTAAGAGGGAGACTTTGCATCCAATACTTGGATTTCACTGAATGGAACTGATTCATTAACTCAGCAAATTCAGAGCCATGATGTTTTTTAAAAATAATTTATCAGGCTCAGCAGTATGGATGCAATTGATTATATTTTATAGGACACCAATGAACACTGGATACGGTTTTTCAGAGGTGCTGAGCACATACAGCTTAAACTCTGTCAGTGGAAGTTATGAACAGGAAGAACACCTAAATATCAAATGCATGATGTCTAATGTTCAGAATGCAGT
>VYZU01017468.1:40545-76185 GCA_013401355.1 Ceyx cyanopectus | reverse complement strand
AAAAAAAACAAAACAAAAAATGCCAGCACCCAGCATACAGAAACATGAAAAGAATCACATATTTGGGTGAATGCTGCTTTTTGGTCATTCCTGTAGCAACTAACACGTTCAGCATTTGATCTGAGACCCTCAGAACAGTCACTCTCCTTTGCACAAGCCAGGATTGCTCACATTCTCAAGAGCTGCAAGGGTGGGACTCAGCACACTAAAACAGCCATAATATTTCTTTCTTTTTTTTTCCAGATGTTTACATTTTAATTGGCCAAGAGTTTGTGTGCAGCCAGTTTCACTTCTGCCCTGATGAGTGGTTTCACTTCCCAGTCCCATGTGCTGTCATGATGATACCATCCTCCTCCTCCTCCAGCCTTGCAGGGGCCCTCCGTGCTAATCCCTTCCCTGACAGGCTGACAATGTGTGTGAAAGTGCAGCTGCTGCTGATACTGCTCCACTCTTTGCCTGTCAGGCTACCTGATGACCTTTCTCTGCTTAAGAAACTTGGATTTGAGAATGTTCACGTCTAAAGTGTTACAAAGGATCAGCATCATTTGGATTCTTTTGTGTTCTTCCCCTCGGGTTACTTACTTCTACAACCTTCATGTTATTTTTCCTGTGAGCGTGATTTATTCTGTTTATTATTCTGTTTAGAGGGGGAAAGTGCTGCAGTTGAGCAGCAGGAGATACCAGCTAAAGTGGGTACTGAACAGCCATGGCCATTTATTAGGAAAGGAGCTGCATAAGAAGATAGGTAGGGTAATAACTCTGAGCTTCTGGGAAAGGACATAAATGGACTGAGAAGAGGCAAAGGATCAAGAGATTTGGGACTGAAGTGGCAAGGAGGATGTTTCTGAAGACATGGAGTTCTAGAATAATCAGTTTAGACTGACAGCCAGTAGTTAACATACACATTAGTCATTTTTTCATGCCAGTATCAACAAACACACAAAAAAACCACCAAGAAACCCCCTATATTGGACATCTAATTTCAGAGACTATTTCAAGCTGTAGTAGGAATTTGCCTATACTTTAGCATCCTTAGGTCTAAGTCCCATGTAAATACCAGTTTTTAGGCTCTGTGATAGAGGTTATATTTTTGTTTGTCTGTGTGTGCACCAGTTACAAAAATGAGAATAAAAAAAATAATAATAAAAAAAGAACTTTTCCATTCTGTTCTGAAAGACAACCCAATTGACCTGTTTGAACTGAATTTTTGGGGTGGGATGCCTTCTTAGTCTGAAAGCCTGCGGATCAAGTTTGCAAAATGGATTAAAACATTAAAAGACTGGGATGGGGGGGAAGACCTTTTAATGGAAAAGACAAGCAGTCTCTAACTATAAGTGGAGTTGCTGCAGCAACCACTATAAAATTCTTATGAACTTGGGTGGAGACAATAATTACAGCAGAGGAAGAATGAGATGCTGTGGGGTGCCCAGCCTCCACAGCAGAGTGGCAGCACAAGGTTACAGTTTGAGCCTGAAAATGCAATGTTTATTGTTAAAAGATTCTGAAGACTTGAAATGTATACACCCAGTTTATACAAAGGTACATGTCACTACTGTTTGAACACAGATTTTGAGAGGGTGGAAGTTATTTTTTCCTCAAAAGATTAATGGAAATCTCTGACACTCCTATGAGTGGGTTATCCAAAAACCAGAATCTCTGCTTTCAAGCTGTTGCCTACTACATGTCATGGAAATTATGATTTTTTTTTTTCTCAGCACAATATAATTTTAGCTTTAAATGAAGTGCTTCTCTAGACCAGAGCTCGGGCTGTCTGTGAACAAGTGTTCAGAGATGACTTAGCCTCCACAAAGTGCATCCAGCTCTAGGGTGGAATGAAGAAACACTAACTCAGCAAAGTGCTGTGTCACTGCTGAATGGTTCAGATAAAGGGAAAAAAAACAGCAACAGGAACACCAGATGGAAAGGACAGTTCAAAATGAAATTACTTAAATGCAAAGCTACCACCTTCTCACAGAAAACGCCTTGGGATCCTTAATCCTAATAACAGCCCTTAACCCAGCTATAATTTCAAGCCATTAATAAGCTTTTTGACGTAGAAATTATCACCCTCACTTTATAGGGGATGAGAGAGACATGAAAAGGTTAAGGCCCAGATTCACAAGAGGATTTAGCTGCCCAAAGTGGGATTCATGTTTTATTCAAATGCTTAAGTCCAAAATTATGCTCCTCACCCCTCCCACCCCCCATGCAGGTGATGTCTAGCAGCAGCCACAGTGGATACCTGAGGAGCCCCTGCCAAAGGGCCCCATGCCCTCGAGGCCACAAGCTCAGCCTGCAAAGGAGCATCTCAACATGGCCAGTTGGCCCCAACCCACAGACTGATCCCTTCTCTGCCCTCTCTCCTTGGGGATATTTGATTTGGAAGCTGCTGCTCAGGGGTCACCCACTGCCAACCCCTTATGGTGGCCCCTCCTGTTTTAAGCATTAGGGTATTAGGTCCTTGCTTCATAGGATGCACCTCAGACAGACACTTTGCAGGTCCCTGAAGAACACTGTGGTGGAGTGGCAGAGCTCTCAACACTGGTGGCTCCAGCAGCTGGAGACCTCAGGGGCAGAGAGCTGGTGCTTGCAGAGCTCTCAGGGCTGGTGGCTACAGCATTTCGGGTGAGGGGGGCACACCTCATTCCCCTCTCTTCTCTGAGCACTGCTTTTGTGTTTGAACCCATGATTTCTCCACCCCTCAAAGCCCTGCTCTCATCCTTTGCCCAATTGCCATACCAGGAAAACCTCAGTGGAATGGGTATTGTGGTTTCTGGCAGATCCTATTCCCAGGCACTTTCATTTCATGCTGCATTATCTGGTGAACCTAAAGAACCCTTTGAGAGATGGATTTTGTCTCAGTTTCCTTTCCCTTTTTGCAGCACTGGCTTTCACTTGGGACCAGCCCAAGCCTGGCTACTTGTCTATCCAGATGCTGGCATACCTTAGTGTTCTGGCACGGCACAGGAGCTGGGACAAACACACTCCGTGCCCTATGAAGCAATGGAGACAACGACCTCTTGGCATGGTTGCAGGCAGAGGCAGTCAGGTACAGGGAACAAAGAAGGCGTGGGTTCACTGGAAGAGCAAGGCACTGCTCTGAATATGAAAGGCAAGGAGCACTTTTATGCTCATCAGGGCCACTGCTTCAGCAAGTGAGGCACTTCCACCTGTAGCAGCCTAGAGCAGGAGAATGCCAAAAGGTGGCTTGACAAGTCACTTCTCCAGTAGCTAGCCGAGCATGGGAGGATGCAGTGGGACTGTTTACTCTTGAGTTCATTTTCTTAGAGGAAGGACTCTGTGCTGTCATTACACTAATGCAATGCACATTGATTTCAGAGCTCAGGAGAGGTCTGGGGTCACTCGATGGATATCCATGCAGTCAGTGATGGGGGAGATAGCACTGCCATTATCAACCTGGAACCTGCCAAGCTCCACCAGACACAACTTCCAGATGCAAAGCAGTCTCTGTGGCCTCGGATATGGACGCAGCTTTCTTAGAGTTGTGGTGCACAAAGTCTAGCCTGTGGAAACTTTCTTGCTTTGCCAAAGCATTTTCCCTCAGTTCCTCCCTAAACTTCAGGGAACTGATGAGCACACACTGCTCCAAGCACCGCCCCACTGAAGAGCTCTTATGGCATTAAGCCTTCAAAGCAGCTGCTTCTCTCCTCCTCACCTCTGTCTCCAGAGCCTCCTCCCTCTCCCCCCTGCACTGCCCACTCCTTCCTTGCACCACATGGCAGGTAGCTTACCATCATCTGAGAAAACAATAGGAAAGGACAGAAGGAATTTATGACAGTTCCCAGCAGTATGCTTTGAGGCCAAAACCTGCTCCTGCAATAACAGCTTGCACAGATATCCCAGCCTGTGCTGAGAGGCAGCAGCTCTCAAAGGGGACAGGCAGCAAGAGAATCAATAGAAGAAGGAGGACCAGAGACAGAGATTGATGCGGGACAGAGATTAAGAGAGTAAGGTTGATTTGGAGTGACTATGAAAACCGGGCTGAAATAACATTGTGGGAAAAAACAGGGGAGAAGTAGGATGGGAGCAAAAGAGGTGGAGAGTCACATAGCCTTAGAAAAAAATACATAGTAATAGAAAATAATAAATATTTATTTACTGCTACTAAAGGGTTTCTAGAAGGGAACAGTGGCTGATTCAGGCTGACGAGGCTTTATGCACATGACTATGCTGGAAAAGACTCTCCTGATGGCAATTGTAAGCCACTGATTTGCAGCATCCTTACTTCTGCTAATCCTGAGTAAGCTGAGAAGATCTGCATGCCATAGGACAGTCAGCTGGAGTTCACTATCCAACCCTGAGCTGAGAGTCCTGATTTGTCTCTCAGAATGATTTTATTTTGGTGACAAAATAGCAGCTGTTAATTTGAGTTGCAATATGAATACTTAGGTACATACTTGTTTGTTTTTCTTTAACCAGAACTTAATCATCTTCCAAAGGAGAGCAACCAAAATAA
Source organism: Ceyx cyanopectus (assembly GCA_013401355.1). Lineage (NCBI taxonomy): Eukaryota > Metazoa > Chordata > Aves > Coraciiformes > Alcedinidae > Ceyx > Ceyx cyanopectus. The sequence continues at coordinate 71,708 of VYZU01017468.1, read as the reverse complement.
AAAAAGAAAAATAAAAAGGGGGAAAAAAGGAAAAAGCTGAAGGGCAAACACATCTCTTGAAACTATGTAACCTTTTCAGAGATATTTTTTTTTCCCGGTATCCTCGTAAGCCAAACTCCTTTTACCATGGCAAATAAAAAAAGCAGAAAATGCTTAGAGGATAGTGTCTGCCTCATCCCCATCATTAGCCCTACTTTCAAAAATATACAAGCAGAGCTTTGCAGAACCAAAAAAATAGATTTATTGTTATTGGACTGAGGGCAGTGGTTCAGCTCTTGGCATGGCTGCTGTTTACAGCAGTAATGCTCCCGGAGACAGGAAGTTCTCCCAATCACTCTGCCATTATTTTTCTCCTGTTGACGCTTTCTGATCGAGAGTTTCTTCGCCCAGACAAAATTGTGAGTAACCCAGCAGAGTGTTTGGATGCTGGCAAAGCCAGCCATGGTCGTGCTCTGCCTCATGGACCACATGATGTTTTCGTGACAAACCCCCCCCGTGCAGAGCTTCATCGTATGTACACTTGCTTACACAAGCGAGTGTGTGCCAGACAACTTGGGCTGCACTGGAGTCATGAGAAAGATTCCTCCCTTCCCTTCCTCCTGCCACTGTGTCCCTGACACAGGCTGTGGTCTTGAAGGGGATGGGTTTGCTGCTGGATCTAACCCCCAGTTAGGCTATTTGGCTTGGAATAAGCATCAGTGTCAGAGCCTGCATGCTGAATTCTTCCACAGCTACTCGGTTTACACAGAAATCTCAATTAAAATTAATGACACAACTAAGCAACCCTAAATCACTTAAAAAATAAAATTACTGCTTCTGGCTCCTTGTCTTTTAGAGGAAAAAAATCCCCATTCCAGCCAGACTGGAGGAAGAAGAGCCACGTGATAAACGTCCACCCTCTAAGACACAGCCAGGGCAAGGTCCAGAAGCACAGCCCCTTCCCTTGGCTGCTGCCCACAGCTGGCAGGACCAGCAGCAGCAGCCCCAGGCAGTGCCCAGCTTTCCCAGTACAAGGACTGTGCCATCCTCCCCCACACTGGGCTGGACACAGCAGCATGGCTGCAGGATGGCTCCAAGGAGTTGCCCATTCCTCTACAGCCAAACTGCCCCCTCCACTGGCTGTTGCATCCTGCTGGTGCCACACACTTCCCAGTTCAAAGTATAACTGGTTGTTTCTAAATCCTATCAATTGACCCCTTTTTTTCAGTTTCAGTTGTTGTTGGATTTCTTCTATTTTTGTCCTGTCTGGCAAGCGTGGCCCATTGTTATGCCAGTATCTGATACCATGTCCCCTGAAGCATTCCAATGGCTTGGACTGGGACCCAAATGGCTGCTTAATACTGATTTTACGATCCCATTGGATAGTATCCTCCTCTGTTTTGCACATATTTTTATAATTTTTAACTCATTTAAGTGAAAAAATAAAAGAGATTTTAACAAAGTGCTCACATAATGCGACCACAAACTGAAGCTACACAGAAGGAGCAAAATTCTGACTTCAGAAGACCAATAAAAATAATTGGACTCAGAATTCAGAACAGCAATTTCTGGGTTTTAAGTATTTTTGCAATGCCATCTTAAACTGATTTTTTTCTTCTCCCAAATTATATCCAGAAGGAAGAGTCCTGATGGCAAAAACTTTTGATTATGGATGGTAATCTCTTTCTACTACCAGTTACACCTGTGAAAAAGAAGCATTCCTTTGGCTCTGTGGAAATTGAAAACTATTGCAGAATTTATTAGTGACTTTAATCCCAACAGCTACTAGGAAATATAGACATAGGCTTAAATTCCAGTCCTTTCCAAGACATAGGTTTTAAAAAGGTCTTGCTGGAAAGCTATTGCAAAGCTGCAGCTCCAGCTCTCAGCTCAGATTGAGATCTTCTCCAGCAAGCCAAGACACTTCCCCATTAGCTACTATTATGATAACCTATTAATAATTATTTTCATATGGAAAACATGTTTATTTGTTGGGGTTTTTTTTAATGTTATATTCCACAAAGAATATGGTTACTGGATTTAATGATTCCACGAGGAAAATATGTCATGCTTACTGAGCCATGAAGCTCTCCCTCTCCAAAATAACTATTTATTTTTAATTTTATCCAATGAATTTCTATGGTGTTGGGCTTTTTGCATCAGATTTCTTTCATCGTAGTAACCTAAACTGGTTGCTTACACATCAAGAAAACAGGATATTTTGCAGCAGTAGCATTTTGAAGTCTGAAGTGTTTATGAATGGAGGGAGAAAAATAAAGATTATTTTTTTTTAACTAGGTAATCGGGCAAAGGGGGACCTGAGATTGGCTGAAGTTTTAAATGACATTTTTCTTTCAGAAATTACTTACTCGGGCTTACAAGCCAGATGGGCAGGTTTTCCCAGTAGCATTCTCAAACTAGGGTGAGGAATAGTAACCCTGGAAGCCAGCCAGTTCCAATGTAAATCTGTGCTGTTTGGGAAAGGAAGCCAAACTGCCTTTATACAACATCCCAAAGTTATGGGCAACCTGAAATATTCTCAGCTCCCATTCTGGATGTCAAAGAAAATTTTTTTTGTTTTTTGTTGGTGGTTGGTTGGTTTGGGTTTGGTGGGTTATTTGTTTTTGTGATTCTGAGCAACGGGCACAGGCAGAAAAACATGGGGCAAACAGTTGCTGTTAGACATGAAATAAATGCTGAAATGCAGTTTATTTGGTTGATGCCTTTGCTCTGACAGAGCCATGAAGGTGGGGAATTGATGTAACCCTCTCACAGTCAGTGCTTATTCTCTGAGCTGAAAGTGTGGGCAATAGTCTCACATTTGAAACAGACTGCCCTGATAGATTTCATTTAAAGCCCGTGGAAGAAAATTTAAGCTATTTATTAAGAATGTTGAGAATGAGAATTTCCTATCCCCTTAGAAGGGACAGAGCAGTGGTTTGCCTTCCATTTGGCAAGGCTTTTAATGGAGGTGGTTACACCTGGGAGATAACTGCTGCATGGGAAACTGTCACTGACTGAATCCATTCCTAATTCTCCTGCAGGGATTTAAAATTACCTGAGGTTCACAAAGACCATCCACTCTGCCCATAACAGATGTGAACTTTCAATCACTGTTCCCATAATACTCCTGGCAACACATTATCACTGGTGGCAACTGAACTTACTCAAACTCAAATATTACACAGCAAACAAAGTTTCAGTTAATTTTCCTCCAGTGAAGTATCAAAGGAAGCAATGCCCTTTGAAGCAGCTACCTTGTGCTTTGGGCTTTATACAAATTCAACAGAACAGCACCTCAGAAATCCTGAACCAAATGCAAACAATCCCCACCTTTGGAAAACAATCCCCTGTTGGAGGAGTAAACAAAAGCATACATTAGTCACTTGCTCCGAAGATGGGCAGCCAATGGAGGTGATGAGATTGGACTTTGAAGACTGACTAATATGCAGTGTTCCCACATCACTCCATCACTGAAAGGATCCTGAGCACCCGAATATCATATGACAGAGGAGGTTTATGTCTGGGCATGAGTGACTGGCCATTAGTAATCACTTACAGCAAGGTGAGGGGCTCAGCGACACTCCCTGACAACTTCTTCTGTGTGAGTAGGGGCTGATCCCTCCTAGCTGCTGGATCTTGACCTTGAAACTCACACAGTTCACTGTTATGATTTCTAACTTCATTACCATGGCCAGGAACTGAACTACAGGTTTGTTTTTATTAGCTTCTCTGCCACTTTGCCAGCTATTCATTTGAATCGTCTAAGCAGTCATCTCTGAATCATAATGCAAATTCCATTTACTGAAAAGGTGGTACCTTTAATATAACAAATGAACATGTTTAATGACTGATACTTTTAGACATTACAGCATCTCTCATGTTTTCAGTAAATGGATATAATTTTCTCTGCATTACCCTATTATTATTCTTTGCTAGCATTACAAAGCTACGTTCTCAGCTGCGGGTGTTTTCCACCAAGTGCATTTTGAAGACAGTCTAAACACCACCATTTCAAAGACATCTCCCTCTCTATCCTCAGCTCAAAAACGCTGCAGGATACAGAGGGACTGCGTTGGAATTGATTCTTAAAATGTATTTACTGCTTCACCTATGTTTCAACAAGGCCATGCTCTTCTTCCCCACTTGCTGACTGCATTTCTATCAGAAGAACATCTCCAGATGCATTTCACTTCAAAGGCAAATAAAGGCTGTTGTGTATAATCAGGATAACTTCACTCTGAAGCCTGACCCATCTTCCTTTCGGAATAAAGCATTCTGAGAGTGAGAGTGCATAAGTGGGTCACCTTTGTCACTCCTGAAGCATGCTCTTAACTCTGTTTGCATTTGTAAAAACCACAGTGCAATCACAGCAGGAGATGTCTCAGGAGCTCACATGGAGAGAGAGGAAAATGGTGAGGAGGGAGAGTGAGCCCTGAGTACACAGCCTAGTCCAGTGAAACACCATCACACAAATTGCTTAAAAACTCAGCGTACAGAAACCTACTTAAGCACAGAAAACACTATCATTTTGATTTCTGAATGTTGCTTTTGATTTCTGAATGTTACTTTTGATTTCTGAATGTCACAGCACTGAAACATCCCTAAATAATACAGCTGTGTTTGGAACACCATAATGTTGCTGTCCACTTAAAGGTATGAATGAAAAAGAAGTAAAACGCATAATATCATGTGGAGTCACATGGAAGGTGTGTCAGTTTTTAATTCTTGATCTTAAAAGAAAGAGGCTGAGCTTTTCCTGGGGCTTTTTCTGAGAAACAGCTCATTGGCTTAATTTCTGTGGGTTTTACTGACTCTCCCCATCCTGCCCCAGACTCATACAAAGGGACTCTACCCACAGCATAAGGGGAGTAATGGAAGAGGAGCCCTTAAAATCATCTTGCAATAGAAAAGTAAACATGATTGCTTGGGATTTATGAGTTTAAGATTATGCACTGGAGCCAGAGTGAAGCTGCAAAGGGTCCTTCTGTTGATTTTACAGGTTTTTGGATGGAGCTTTGTGCACCTGCCTGCTTACATGTGACATGAGCCACATGTGTCAGCTACTATTTGCAGCTTCCTAACAATATTTATATAGAGTTTTAGTCTAAGTCAGCTTCAACTTTTGTTATTTCTGCTCATAAGGCCTTTTTATTGACATACTAGTAGTTAGATTATCAGAGGGATCCAGCAAGTCAGATACTAACCTCACCTGTTCAGGTCTGGTTAATCTAAAAATTTAGATTTTTGCAGAGTGATTGGGAGCCCCAAGATGTTCAAGAGCCTCTACACATGCTGAAAATTCTCATTGTGAAATGAAAAAACAATATTTAAACTTCAACATAGGTAATATTGTGCTGTTCTAAATTTAACAGGGCGGCTTCCAGAGTATTTTTTTTTTTCCAAATGACATTTTACTGTTTAAATCTGAAGAAACACAGAGGATGGTCTAACAAAACATTTGATAAAAGAAATCAAAAACCAATAGCTAATTCTGTGCCTTTGCAATCGGCCTTTGACATATCTTGCAGTGTTCTCTGTTGCAAAGAACTCAACAGACATCATCTCCAAATGCCCTCCGTGTAACCAGAATTTCACATGATGAGCTGAGAACAAACACTTACCTCTTCCACTTCGACCCACAAATCGGAGGTCGTTGAACCTTGCTACTTGGTTTTTCATGGCAGCTGTGGCATTTCTGAGTTCTGCAGAGTAGTTTTCATCATTTCCAGCCATCACCGTCACCAGAGTCCCATCGGGCACATCTCCCAAGGCCACCACCTATGAAACCAAGGAGCAAAACCTCAGCTTCCTTACACAATATTTCATTTGGGGTGCAGAAGGGAAAAGCAGCAACAGCAAATATCTACGTGGATTAAAAAGCTGTTTGGGGGGAACAGAGTAGTCACTCCTATTCCTGTTTTGCAGAGCTGCAGAAACATTTTCACACTGAAGCACCTCTGAAACACAGGGCATAATGTGTACTCTGACGTGAAAAAACCTGAAATAAGCTTTCCAAAACATACTTCTGTAATTGCTGATAAATAAATTCAAGTAACTGCAGCTTATTCTGGTCTGATTTACATCATTACCATTATTTTTGGCTTTGATGGGAATGTAGAATTAAAGAGAAAGCAAAACCAAGTCAGTTATCTCATGGACACAGAGGGTCAGGCTCCCCACGGCAGCACCAGTTGCTTGTCTTTTCCTCCCAGTATTCTGAATAGAGGTGCCCCAGCATAAATTCAGAGTAAGTCCATGGAAAAGCAGGTCTCCAATGAATGTTTAATCACAACTTACTGAACAATTTCTTTTTTTTTTTCCCTTTGAGAAGCATGAAAGCAAATCATTGACTTAAGACCTCACCCGAAACCTGATGAATGGAAATCATGATCTGAACTAATGAAATATGCAATTGCTTAGACAAAGGCTTTCACCTGCTTCAAAATATTTATTCTGTAGCTTCTTGGTGCCAGCCTCGATCAAACAAATATTTAGGAGCACAGGATTCACTGATTTTTTTTTTTATACAATATCCTGATTACATATAGATTTCTAAGCTTAAATTTTCTGATTCATATTTACAACGTCTACACTGTCTAAATGATGAAAAACTTAATTTAATCTTAAATTCCTGAGCAAGACTGAATTCTCAAAACAATTTTACACCGCTACAAACAAAACATTCTCTGGTACATCTCTTGATTTATTCCAGCAAAAGCAAGAGCTTGAATTAGGTCCTCTATCATACTTTTTAAAGATCCTGTTGCTGTTCCTCCCACTGAATCTACAGTAGCGACCTCAGGACAACTATTAAAAAAACAAAACAAAAATAAAAATAAAAAAACAAGGGGAGAAAAAAAAAATCTTGCTAGCTTTTATTTCCTCTTTTACACATTCTAAGAGGAACTAGTCCTACATCACATCCTCTGAGTTGCAGCTTGATATTTTTCCTTCCTCTTAGCATTTTCTAGCTTATGGCCATGCAGTTATAATTGGCTGAAAATTGTCTCAGCTCAGTCTTATTTATATTAGTTTCTAATCACAGTTGTTGTTTCCAAACAGGATCAGCAGCTCCTTTATTTGATCTGTCTCTGGGAATATCCCCAGCCACAGCTACCCCCCATAATTTGAGAGAGGTCTCCAGACTCAGGTATTTTGCAGCTTTTTCTTCTCTAGGATGCTGTGTTTCTCACTTCAGTGTTCTCCCATTGGTCACCAATAACCCTTATTTTCACTTCCACATGCAAAAAATCACTGTGTCAAAATTCCTTCTTTATGTATGTATTTCAGCTTCCTCATTCCCATTTCCCTGTGGCCCAGGCTTTGGGTTTGCTTTGGGTTTCTTTTTGGTTTTTTTTTGTTCTCATCTGCATGCTATAATGTGTTTCTGTGGCCTATGCTATACTCAGTGTTGCACTTTTCCATTTTCCCTGATCTTGGCATAAATTAGTCCCTGCTTGAAACAGTTTTAAGCTAGGAATTCTTCTTCTTTCTCAGTGTTATGACACAAGGCACCCTGGCTCACAAGATCAGCAACTGTGAACTGATCTGGTTCTCAGAAAAGTCACCACAAAAAGCAAAATGCAGGCACATATATTAAAGGCACAAGAAATTTGCATCACCTCCCTCTGATGCAATTGTTTGCATGCTCATTTCAGGAAATACAAGCTAGCATTTTAAGGGATGAAAAACCCTTGTGAATCCAGGGTCAGTTGTCTCTTATGGGACAAATAATTTAAATCACCTTTTTCAAATTATACTGAAGGCAGCTTCAGTGATAAGGAATGTGAAGAACATATTAGAAACAAGTATAAAAATTACACAGCCCAGAAAAGAAGATGGAGTAAAGAGTCACAGACAATAGAAATAGAAATACAAACATTTCCATTAGAAAAAAAACTAAATATATAAGCTGAGACTTGCTAACCAGAGCTATCCAGTGCTTTGTTGTACTCTTTAACTCTTAAATGTAATATATATTTCCAGAGAAGTGAGAAAGTAATAGATTTGCAGGACTGCCAGGTATCTAAATTACCTACTTCTGCCACATCAATCAAACAAAATTGGCCTTTAAATTAAGAGATTATTCCTTAATAGCATTTGGACAATGAATGTATATGGCACCTTACTGGAGTTATTATGCATTTTCTAAGTTTTGCAGAATAATGATTTAAAAAAATAATTGAAATTGTCATGTTTATTTGAAATAAAATGCTGATTCTGAAGATCAACACCATGAATTAATTTTTGTAAGGAAATGTGGAGAGAAAATGCTCTTTTTTCCCTTTTCTTTTTCTTTTTTTAATTGTTGCAATGGTTGTTATCAAATACTTGATAAAAGCCACTGGTTTATTTTGTCAGATGCAAATTAGATATTGGCAGCATTGGAAAGATCTGAATTTTCTAGCTCCTTGTCCACACGAGCTTAAAAATCACTTTTAAAAATACCTTTGCAAATACTCAATATTTAGCACGAAACCAGGGCGATTGTTTTATATGTGACCAACCATTTCAGGACTCGTTTCTCAGCAGATCACGGCGAGAAGGTTTGGGAAGGGGGATGAGGAACAACTAGCACCCAGCAAGCAGGTGCCTCTCAGTTCATTTCAGGAGCTCACAAGGAAACCCTTTCCTGCCTTTGGATTTCTGTTTTTTGTTGGGTTTATTTGTTTGAGGGTTTTTCGGTTTGGGTTTAAAATATTATTATTATTATTGTTGTTATTATTATTATTACTATTATTATTATTATTTTAGGTGGGGTTTTTTTGTTTGTTTGGATTTTGTTGGGGTTTTTTGCACATTTCTAGCTTAAACTATCTCAGCGTTATGAACACTTGTCTCTGTTTGGAGAACCTGACCCTTCGCTCTGTTTGCAGAGGTTGGGACCGGGCTCACTAGTTCAAGCCAAGGGTTTCACCAGCTGCGGGAGGAAGAATGAGAGTGATGTCGGATCTCTCTCTCTAAACCACCCCCCGGGGTTATTTTCACATAGGCAGGGAAGTCCTTCAGCATCCCCCCTGCCCAGGGAGCCGATGGACACGGTGGCTCCCGGCTTCTCCGCACCGCTGTCCGCCGGCGGCTTGGAGGGTTGGGAAGGAGAGGGAATTGCTGTCCCTTGTTCCCCTGAGGCAGTTCCCCATCGGGGACCCCATTCTGGCCGCAGGGGTCCCCCAAGAGAAGCACCGTCTGCGTTTAGGGACTTGGCTTCTCTCCCTTGTGGACGGGGCGGAGCGGGTGCGCACGTCTGTTCTCTCCGCGTTCAGGGAGAAGAGCTTCACGAGTAATTAGCAGCAGCTGCCTAGTGCGTGGGTGACTGATTAATAATGAACCTAAACGTGTGAATTTAGTAACTGACCCCGGCGATTAGTTGTTCCCTTTCCCCGTGCTCGTATGTGCGTAAAAGAAGAAGATTCTCCAGACATAACGAAGCTTTGCCCTAAAGCCGCCTCCTCAGCAGGATTTCCCAAAGCTCTGGGACCTGAACTGATTCCCCTCTTCCTCGTTTCTCCTCCCCACAAAAACCATCGTAAAGACTCGCGTCTCGTCGCCTTCAAGAAGAGTTGTACTGAGGTCAGTGGTTTGCAGTGACCGCAAGAGAAAGAACTTTGCAAATCCCTGTCCCAACCTCGGGGCTCCCGGGGAGCTGCGCGTCTGCGGCTCTCGACTCAGGGAAAAGGACGAGAGTAATTAACTTTTCCCTTCCCTGCTTCCAAGAGTATTTACAGCAGCAGCAGGAAAACCAGCGCGTTCAAGAAATTAACGACAGACTCAAGTAAAAAAAAAAAAGTAAAAATAAAAAATAAAAAGAGTGTGAGGAAATCGGGGATGGATTTTTCTTGAAGCCGGGTAACGGGAAAGCAGGCCGAGTAAGGAAGTAAAGCTCAGCTTTCGGAAGGGCTTTGGAAACAGGAATAGTCCAAGTGGCTGCAGAGTCTGCCCAGGGTAGGCCTGACATTTATTACTATATTAAAAAAAAAAAAACAGCAAAAAAAAAAGAAGGAAAGATGTACTTTTCTACCAAAGAGCGCCTGGCACCCTGGCGGGAAGGAAGCCCGAAGCCCCCGGAGCAGGTCCGCGGGGACGGATGGGTTCCCCTGACCCCCGTCGGTGGCATCCCCATCGGGGAGCCGAGCTGCGGAGGGACCGGCCACAGCTGCCCGCGGCTTCTAGGGGAGCCCGGGGCTCCTTCAGCGCCGGGACGCCTGCATCCCTCTACAACTGGCTGCGCCGGCATCTGGTCCCCAGGGAAGCCAAACTCCTTGCGCCCGGCCTTTTTGTTTTTCCTTCCCCCTCCTCGAGCAGAGCCTCCCCTCAGCACCACAGCTGTGAATGGGCAGAGGAGAAAGGCAGCAGCTGGAGGGAGCCCACCCAGCCCATCGCATGCCCCAGCTGCCTCTGATGCTTTGCTCCCGGCCGGGAGCCGCTCCGCTCCCGCTAACCCCGCACCTTCCCACGCTGGAGAGAGTGGCGGCGACCAGGGAAGGATGGAAGAAAGAGGGATGGAAGGAGGAATGGAAGGAAGAAGGATGGAAGGATGGAAAGAAGGATGGATGGATGGAAGGATGGAGGGAAGGAAGGAAAGAAGGATGGAGGGAAGGAAGGAAGGATGGAAGGAAGAATGGAAGGAAACACGGGGTCAGCTGCGACCCACCGGCTCCGACGTGGCGTTCCCACCCGGGCGAGCCATCTCGCCAGGCCGGCGAGGTCCCAGTCCAGGTGTGGCTCGGTAGCCGGCCCCCGTGCCCCCTTCCCCGCGGGGCACGCAGCCTGCCCTCCCCTGCCCTCCCCTGCCCACAAAGCGAACTGTTTTCGGGAGCCGGCAGACGTACCTTGAAGGCGATGGGCAGCGTCTTGTTGCAGCGCCAGTGGGTGGGCAGCACGGAGCAGAGGAAGTTGGGGCTGTCGGTGCGCACCAGCTCCCCGGGGTGGTCCGCCAGGACCTCCACCATGCTGCGGTCGGCGCTGCGCAGCTTCCCCGGCAAGGTGCCGCTGTGCTCGGCGCCGGGCAGCGGCAGCGGCTCGGTCATCTTCCCCGGGCTCAGCGTGGTGGAGGGCGGCGTGAAGCGGCGGCTGGTGCTGGTATCTACGGGGATACGCATCACAACAAGCCTTTTGAGTGAAAGAACTCCAGAGAGTTTTTACAAAAGAGCGAAACGAGGGTAACTCTTCAGCGGTACGCTCTCTGGGGACCAACATAAACGGATACGGGATGAGGACACGGGGGGAAAGTTGTTTCTACGCCAGTCCCCAAAGTTTTTTTTGGGTTTTTTTTTTTGCTGAAGGCGGCTGTGACAGCGAGCACGCCGAGAATTAACTCTTGGCTTCCTGGCGAGGCGGAACAGATCACGTTAATCCGATAAGAGAAAGGGTCGTCCGTGCGGGGCTTTACCGCGACGCCTGTGCATCTAGTCTGCGGCCGTGACGCAAAAAGTTACCGGGGAGAAAACTCTTTCCAAACTCACAAAAAATAAAAATAAAAGTAGGTAAGTCAAATACAAGACGCGGTCAGAAACACATGCAAAGCCTGGGCTTTCCAGAGAGTCGGTTTCCTATCAGTTTCTTCTAGGTAATTACAGTCCCAGGAGAAAACAAAATGCATCAGCCTCTTCCGTAGGTAAAAAAAAAAAATATCTCTCTTTCAGAGAGGGAAATTCGGAGTCAGTCTTCGGAGAAGGCAGTGAGCGAGCTAGACTTTCTGATCAAAGGTCAGCTGGCTACGACTGTATATATTCACGTCCACACACGCACGCACACACACGTATACTGTACTTAATAAAATATTTACAATATAATCTGTAGAGAATTTAAACACAACAGGAATCCATTAATGTACTCTGCGATATTTTTTTAAAGCAGCCTTGAAAATCAGCTTCAGTAGTTTGGTTCGCGTTTCTCTAAGAGCACTCGTGTCATGACCTCTCAATCATTCTTGCGCAAAAAAAATAAAGAAGAAAAGCAAAAAGTTCAATGCATGGCATTCAAGCTTTAAATCTTTTGTATTCGGTAGAATATCTCTCATCGGTTTCAAGCAAGGTCGCAGCCGCTCGCAAGCTCTGAGGCTCAAAGGTCCAGGGATGAAAAGTTGGGTATGTTGGTTAAATTGTGGGTTCTCTCTGTGGTTTTGTGTGTGCAACAGCGCTCCCTCTCTCTCACTCCCGTCCTCCTCGGCAGTCAAACCACCAGTCTGCAACAACTTCGGCCCTCATTGCCAATTCTTTTTTTTTTTTCCCAGTATCTGAGGCAGTCTTCCTCTAATTCGGCCACAGGAACCGGCTGCTTACCAATATTATAACCGCAGCAGGTGGAAGCCTGCTTTGGGAAACATGGTTTTTCCCTCTCGGCCGCCTCCAGCAAGAGGGATGGAGCCTCAGCCTGCGCCGAGACCCCACGCACACGCACACACTGAAAACCAACAGCAACCTGGCAGCCACAATTAAAACAAATAAACCAAACAAAACAACAAACTGTTAAGAAAAAAAAAAAAGAACCAAACCAAACACGCAACCTCAAACCACTACTTTTGAACGAGTGAAAGCTTTCCTTCCGCAACAGAGGAGGTGGCGGAGGGCGGGGATGGCGGAGCCGCTGACCCTCCCGGAGTTGAGACGGAAAGAACCGGCGAAGCTCAAACTCCCCCCCGCCCCAAAGTTGCCAGGCAGGGTCAGAAGTGCCACCCTCCGAGCCCGGACGGCCGCTCAGAGAACGCGCATTTCCACAGCGGAGAGTCTTCACGTGAGCCGCGGAGAACGCGGAGAACGCAGAGAACGCAGAGGCTTTTCTGCCGGCCGGCCGGCTACCTGCCCATGGCCCTGGAGCTCCTCCGGGCCGGGCTGTACCCTGCAGCTCTTTCCCCGCTCCGTGCCCCACCGCGCTGGGGGTTCCGCGCCGCCCGCCCGGCGCCCCGCCGCCGTCTCCGCCGCCGGGATGAATGGAGGTGGCCGGGAGCGCGTTGGCTGCGGCGGGCGGAGTGCGGAGGAATGTCATTCCCCCGGCTGCTTTGCATACGGGGAGGGCGCCGACCAATCGCATCCCTTCCCGGGAGCAGCCAGGGCGCGGCCGCGGGCCAGGGGCTCCTGGAATTGGCGCGCCCGCCGCCGCCGCTACCGTGGGGCACGGGGGGTGAGCGGCGGGGCGGCGGGACGCCGCGGACACCGCAACCGCTCACCCACGGGAAAGCCGCGGGCCGCCGTTCCCCGAGCCCCACCGCAAAGAGGCAGGCGGAGGGGAACGCCGCAGCCATGCGCCGGCTTCTCCGCGCCTGCGGTTTGTCGCTTTAGGGCGGACGGAGCGGCGTGAGCCTCGGCTCTGTCTGCCTCCCGGTACAGGTCCCACTTTTTCCCAGGGGACCACCCGCCCCTGAGGAGCAGCCGGTGGCTCCAAGGGGCCCGATGCCCCGCGGGCACCGCCCCGGCACGTTGTCCGCTGCCGTCGGCGCACGGCGCTGCGCGGCCCCGCGGTCCCCAGGGCGAGTTCTCGGCTGCGTTTGATTCCGGGACGTTTCCTCCCCGCGGATTGTGTACACCTGCACCGACAGCACCCGGAGCGACAGCCACCGGGCTTGGCATCCCCCGCACGCCCCGTTGCTTCCCGTCCCCGAGGACAAGGATGCGACCCCGAGGGGCTCCCATCGCCTTCTGACGTGTCGAGGCTGCCGCTCGACCCCCAGCCGGGAGGTCCCGCGTCCCCGGCCGGGCCCTTCCAGCAGCGCTGCCGGGGGTGGGAAGCAGCAAAGGGGCAGCGGCGGGTCTCCGGTGCCTGCCCTGCCAGCCGGCCTGGGCCGGCAGAGCCGGTGGCGACGATGCTGGGTGAAGGCGAGGCTGGCCTTTCGCTCTTGGCTGGGTTTTACTGTTGTTTTGGTGTTTAATTTTTAATTTATTTTTTTTTTTTGGTGCTGGTAGAAACTGCCGCCGGCACAACCCCGGCTGGGAACGGGGCGATCCCGACCTGCTGCCGCCGTCGCGGCGGAGCACCCGCTCTTCCCCGCCGCGCTTTTGGCATAGGCTTGGGGTTCTCTCCGTGCTATTCCACACTCCCCCCCCGCCCGCCGCGTCTCTCATCCCCGCCGCGGTCTCGTCGTGTGCCCGCCCCTCCCCACGGCCACCTCCTGGGCCGCCTCCTCTTCTGCCACCTCCTCCAGCTCGGCGGCTCCCGCGGGGCCGGGCGGGCTTTGAAGGGGAGCGACGGCATCAGCGGCGGGGTGGGTGGGAGTGCGTCAACACCACCGGGGGGGGGGGCTGCCTCCTGCCGCGGGCTCGGAAAGGACCCGCGGGGACCGGGACGGAGCCGCCGGCTGCCCCCCGGGGCTCTTGCGCAAGGCGGGGGCGGTCGTGGGTGCAACTCCGCGGCGAGGCCGGCAGAGGGGGCCCGCCGCCCGCACTCGGCTTGGAGGAGGGGAGCCGAGGGGAGCACCGCAGGGAGACCCCCCCGGGGGAGGCCGGCCCCCGTTGTCTCGCCGCGGCCAAGACGGAGCCCACGGGGGAGCTGCGGTTACGCGACCCGGCGAACCCCCGGAGAGCCTCTGTGCACCCGGCAGCCCCATCACCCATCCCCCGTTGCGGCGCCGGGTGGAGGTACGAGGACGGGACGGCGGGCATCCTCATTTTTTTTTGCCGACGCCCGCTTGGAAAGTTGATGTCGTAGCCGTTTGGCACAACGCGACCTGCGGGGACGGGAGCGGAGTGAGAGCTCCTGCCTTTTACGCTACACACAGTTAAACCGAGCGCAGAATGAGCGCCCTGGGTGGGAGAAACGGGTTCTTGCCTCCCCGGAGCGCACAGGGATGCTTTGGTAGACCCTGTGGGGCAGAGTTCCTTGCGCAGAGAGCTCGCAACGCAGCTGAGTTTAGGAAGCGATGCAGCCAGCCGCCTGCTACGAAATTGACGCTAGAAGCGCCAGCTGTGGCTTTCCTCTCACCCTCCAAGGCGGGTGAGGTGCCTTTCACCTCTCTGTGGCTTTCCCAGGCTCGGGCTGCCCCCCTCTGCCCCGCCGGGCCTGGGGATGTCCATCCACCCTCGGGGCTGCCCCGCGGCATCTCCCCCTCTGCGTTACAGCTCCATCTTCGCATCAGCCGCCCTCTTGCCTCCCTCCCTCCCCTCCTTCCCCTCTGCTGCTTTTCTTTTCCCCATCTTCCCTTCCCAAAGCGCTGCGGCGCTGAGCGCAGGTCGGCCAGGGGAGCGCTGCTCAGCGTCCCGCGCTTGAAACAGCTCCCTGTTCTAAGCAGATTAATTTGGTGCAGAAAACTATTCAGAAGTTTGGATGTTTCTTCTGTTTTATCTTATTTTTATTTAATTATTATTATTTTTCCTTTTTTTTTTTTTTTTTTTAATTTTTTTTTTTTCTCTTNTTTTTTTTTTTTAATTTTATTTCTGTCTCATGTCTACTTTCTTCCTTGTATCTAATTATCCCGAATTTAAATTATTAGGGAGGAGTTTCCTTATGTTATAAGGAAAAAAAGATTCAAACGGCTGTTGGAAAATACAGCTTAAACGCCATCTGGGGTATATTAGCGGCTGATAACTTTTTATAGGCGTTATAGAGATAAGAAGAAGAGTTATTTTACTGATGTACATGCATCTACATATTCACTTAAGAGGTGAAAATACACAAGCAGTGTCCGGCAGGGTTTCTTTTAGGGATAGGGAGCATTTTCTTTTTCAAATGAATGGTTATGCTGAGCTGAGTTACACTCGCGGCTTTGCATCCCGTCTTAATCCGACTCCTTATTAGAAGTAAAAAAAATAAACCCGATCTATCACACACGTGGATGGTCACGAAAGGTACGAAATGCAGTGATTTCACACAAGATTTTACCGCATTTTTACAGGTTTCTATAACCTAACAGCATTAGCAATGCTGAGTGGAAGGACTTTAGTGTACACAAAGGTGACAGAGTTCTGTCTGAACTGTGCACAAGCCAAGTTTTTGCAAGGTAAGGTAAAGAGAGTGTAGATAAGGAAAATAAAAAGGATATTTTGCTACATCTTGAGCTATATAGTTGACGTGCTCATTAACATTAACGACTCGTCAGGGTTTTTTTGTTTGGTTGGGGTTTTTTTGTTTGTTTTTAAGTCTGATTAGTTAATTCCATTTATCGCCTGCCTTGTAATTTTTATTTGTGCGCGACAACGAGAGAAACTCGCGCAGGAATTTACTGTCCCCTTGCATCTCCTGCGAGTACCCTGAATAGAAAGCAATGAGTTAAGCAGCTTGGGAGAATATCAGTGATAAAGTGAGGAAACGATGCAGGGTATTTAAAGCTGATGCTTCTCCTCACACGCTAAGACTTTTTAGCATCCCTAAGATCTGCACTCGGACAGTCTTTTGTGCAGGAATCCTTTTGAAGCGAGAATCAC
The DNA here is from genome assembly GCA_013401355.1 of Ceyx cyanopectus. Lineage (NCBI taxonomy): Eukaryota > Metazoa > Chordata > Aves > Coraciiformes > Alcedinidae > Ceyx > Ceyx cyanopectus. The sequence goes on along the minus strand of VYZU01017468.1, from coordinate 55,374 downwards.
AACTGCTGCTGTGACTTCACCACTTCACATTCAGCATTCTCGGTTTGTATTTTGATATCAATTTATTACAGCTGTAAACAGACCACAGGTGAATCTGCCACGTCTTGCCCCTGGATTACTCGACCACAAAGCACCAAGCCCTTTTTACATCATAAAGTTAAGCAAAAGCTTCGGACATACAAGAGAGCAGAATAACTTAGGGATGAATTTTAAGCAGCCTAAATTACAAAAGATTAATTAGGTCTTGAACATAATGCATGCTCCCACTGCACAGGTGAAATTCACTGCAAGCAGGACGCAATGGATGCTTATTTGCAAGGGTTTGGATTTTTATGGGACAGGAGGAAACTCTCACAGGGTAGGCAACAAAATATTTTGTTAAAGGACTAAAAACACAGACTTTAAGAGACCTGGCATACGTATTTTATGAGAGAATGGCTACAGATCTTGCTAACACTTAGAAACATGCCCAACCTCATTCTCAGCTTCTGAATGAAATACAAATCTCTTTGGGGAATACAATTCACATGCACTTAATTGTCTGGAGCGTCTAGGCTTCGTGTGGCATTATTCAGTCACTCAGCTCCTATGTCTTGCACCTGAATTCATTTAATATATATATGAAGATCCTCTTAAAAATGTTCTCAGTGGTGTAAGTGTGCTTTGCTTCTACTAGTGGTGAATCAGTGGCTTAGTGTCTGTGAATGAAATTGACAGGATCAGGCTTCTGAATTGCCCCTGCAAACATTTATTGCATAGCAGTTACCACCATGGGTAATTCCACTGATTTACCTGAAAAAAATCAGTGATATATTAAATTATTTTGACTACTAGATTAATGCTGCATTGTACAGAGAAAAGCAGCGACCAGGAAAGGAAAATACAAGGTTTATTATTGTATTTCTTATTTCTTGCAGTGACCTCACACACAATAAAATAAGTGTATTTCATCCTGACACGTGAAGTGCACAAATGATGCTACCAAGAGTGAGGTGTGAGATTGCCAGCATGATGCAGGGTAGACGTGGCCAGGACTACACAGGTGTATGGTGTGTAACTTATTTCCATTTCAGGGAGTGGGAAGTGCTTAAACCCCTCAAGGGATCTCATCTTTGATGTCTGTTAACTGATAGAAGGTTATTCACTCTGGAAGCCAGGAAACTGGCTGCAGCTCACCTGATGCAAATCAGAGGGGTTGTAAGGAAAGGTGAAATAACATCTATGCATTCTATAGCTTTAAACTGGGCATCTAATTAATTATGACCTAAGTTTAGCACTGAAAATGTTCCCAAGAACTCTCCATGCTCTTTAGGACCCCTAGGTGGTAATGGTGCTCAAAAACCTGTCTCATTCTTCCTGGGCAGAAGCTGAGAGCCTTTTTCTTTTCAAACAGAGGAGATCAATCCTTGCTCTTTTTCCTCAAAATGTTTTAGAATATAGACATGAATTTCATTTTGAGGACGTAATAAATGAATAGTCAGCTTGTTATCAGACATAGATAGCAAGGACATGGATCTATGCATGAAGGGATTTCCCTTTTGCCACTTCACTTTCATAATTCAGAGATTGCAACCAAGAGAGCTGCATCTCTCTTGACTTTTAACTATCATCTGGTGGGCAGCAATGGGCAGGGAGCAGGGTACACCCAGTGAAGGACCATTTTCAGGGGTGAATTTACATCCAGTGATAACCCCAGCCTTGCAGGTCTTTCTGGAATTCTTCTGGGTGAAGGAATGAGTCAAACCAACAGTGAAAGGAGGAGCTTAGGTTGGGCAGAGCCCCAAAAGGATGGATAGTGATTTGGCTGCCTCTTCCTACTGGCATGGACAGCAATGCAGTGTGCCCAGCCACACGACTGATGCAGCACATCATCTGTGCCACCCCCCCAGAGACATTTCTCCACAGCCCTGTTTCTTTCCTGCTTAGTCAGGCTGGCTCAGCTTTGCTGGAAGGTTTGTTAAGGGCCAAAGCCAAGGCTGGGCTCATTCTTGTGCTCACCTGCTGCAGGTGTGTGTGTCAGCATGTAGGTGTGTGTCAGCATGCAGGTGTGTGTGTCAGCATGAAGGTGTGCAGTGTGTGCTTGCTGTTAGCACCCAGAGCCAGGGCCTGCAGAAGGCAGGGGATGCCTCTTTCATCCTGGGCTGCATCGAGAGAAGTGTGGCCAGCAGCTGGAGAGATGGTGATTCTGCCCCTCTGCTCTGCTCTGCTCAGACCTCCCCTGGAGTATTGCAGCCAGCTCTGGAGCCCTCAGCACAGGAGAGACATGGAGCTGATGGAGCAGGGCCAGAGGAGGACACAAAGATGCTCAGAGGCTGGAACAGCTTTGCTGTGGGGACAGGCTGAAGGAGCTGGGGTTGTTCAGCCTGGAGAAGAGAAGGCTCTGGGGAGACCTTAGAGCACCTGCCAGTGCCTGCAGGGGCTGCAGGAAGGCTGCAGAGGGGCTGTGTCCAAGGGCCTGCAGTGAAAGGACGAGGGGGAATGGGTTTAAATGAGAGCAGAGGAGATTGAGACTGGATCTCAGGAAGAAGTTGTTTCCCTTGAGGGTGGTGGATTAGTGGCACAGACTCCCCAGGGAGGTAGTTGAGAGATCCCTGGAGCTATTGCAAGTGAGGTTGGCCAAGGCTCTGAGCAGCCTGGGCTAGTTGAGGGTGTCCCTGCTCCCTGCAGGGGGGCTGCACTAGATGCTCTTTGGAGCTCCCTTCCAGCACTGAACATTCTCTGATTCTCTGATTCTTTCCTTCTGTGCTTCACAAGAAGTCACCCAAATAAGATGTAAAGATCCTCCCTAGAATACAGCACCAGTGAGACAGTTTTCTCCTCGGTCTGATATGGCTGTTGATAAACATGTGAGTAGGAGTGGAGACTGGGTTAAAGTTTCCACTGCAAAAAGAAACCCTTTTGTTCTTTTGTGTATCCTTCTCATAGCTGTGGACCAGACAGATAAAATGCATCACTGTGCAGTTAGGCTGCAATGCTTTTTGCCTTCCTCAAAGTGAAATTTGGGGTTTTGGTGCACGATGAGCAGGGATAGGTTAGCTGGAGGTGCAGAAGCAGTGGGATATGTCATATCTAGACACAAGGGAGCATCAAGTCTTATTTTCCCAGCCCTCAAATCCCATGGAGAGCAATGGGTTTAGTCCTGGCCACTGTGTTACTGGCTATTTATGAGTGAAGAGATTACAGAGAAGGGCAACTACAGTGATTAAAGGTCTGGAAAGAACTACCTATAAGGAAGGATTAAATGTATTAAATACATACATATAATTTGGGCAAAAGGGAAGCCAAGGGGACAGCATGATTGTGGTTTACAGGTACATGAAAGGCAGCTATGAAGAGGAAGGGGAGGGACTGTTTTCGTTACTTAAATCTGATAAGACAAGAAATAACAGATACCAACTGAAGTAAAACGAGTTCAGTGTTAAGAGAAGGGGCAACGCTGATCCTAAGATCAAATAGGCAGGAGAATAAACTCCAGGGAAGCTGGAGATTCAACATCAGTAGAACTTTTCAAGTCAGAGCTTGTCAAGAGCCTTGGAGGGGAAAGTCTAAGAAATAGTAGAAGTGAAGCCAAAAAAGCTGCCACATGACCTAGAAGCCCAGATGATTTTGAGGCCATTCTCCAGAGTTGTGGAAAAGAAAGACATACAAACACTAAGAGCTTTTGCATGAGTTTTTTTCTCTGCACAGTTCAAAATTAGTTATTTAACATGATTTTGCTGTGGCTAATCCCTAGATGAGAAGCTTGAAACACCTCTGAGTATGGGGTGGAGAGGGAATGGAAATGGTTGAAAACCAGCCATCTGGTATAAGTACTTGCTGATTTGGAGACTTAAAAAATACACATTGTGTGCCGTTATACTATGCTTATTACCTGCCTAGATTAGTGCAGACAACATCACCCACACCTAGTATTTTCTGTGTCATTGTATGTGCTCAGGTTCACATCATAACAACCTCCAGCACTAATTGTAATATTAGGGGTAGGAACACTATAGAGATCTTGTACCAGCAAATGTGGAAAAAAAACCCAGTAAAATAAAATAAGATAAAATAAAATATAAAATTTCTGTGTCCTTTGGTTACAGGATATTTAAAAGAACAGTAAACCTGACCCACCTGGATAGCAGGGAAGATTCTGCAGATGGCATAGAATTAATCTAACTTTATCCATCTCTGCAGCCCATCTGAAGGTGAGGGCATGTCAGCAGGGCTAGAAATGCAGCTCAGCTGTCAGCCAGCCCTGCTCTGGACAGATCAATTCAAGGAGAAGCCTTGATGATATTTTTATTTCTGTGAATGGTTTGTGCAGCTTTACACGAGTCCCGTGCCCCAGACTTTGCTCCTGCAGGTAGAGGTGAGTGACCAGACTGAGGCAGTACTGAATGTACTCAGTCTAGGAAAAATAATTCACTATAGCCATGGTGCTAAGAGGTGCCACATCCGATCCAAATTGCTTTCTCTGGCTTCGCCTTTCTCTAGGTTTGCCTTTCTCTGGGTCAGTTTCTCTGGGTCTGCTTGCTTTGCAGTCAGAATTAAGTATGAAATGTCCTAAGGAGTCATAAGCAGGGGATTAAAAGCCTTGGTGTATTCTTGGGACAAAGCTTCCTCCCTAGGCACTCCCACTGCACTTTACTGCTGACCTGGGAAGTCCTGGGACATCACCTCTTGACTGGGAGGCTCTCACTCACCAGGCTTCTCCCAGCTTCTGCCTCAGATCATGATGCTGGTTGCAGCTGCACGAGAACCTACAAATGCCCTCAGCCCTCAGCATCAGTCTAATCTTCACTGATTAACACACTTCATACTTAATTAACCCCCCTCAACACAGCAATGACTTCAGAAAAGGGTTTTGCTTTGCCTGCAACATCCCTTGCTCAAACTGGAGATGAAGAAAAGCCCAACTGAGATGCCAAGGTGCCATTAGCAATGCCTGTCACCACTAATGCATTCTCACAGCCACAGATGAAGCCACAAGTTAATATCCTAAACTGTTTCTTCTCCACTTAACATCCCACCTGTGCTCCACTGCCTCTGCTTAGCAGGTCTAAGCCTGGCTGTGTCACCCCTGGATAAATGGGGAGCAGCCTTCTTGGACAGCCCAGCTCAGCAGCTGTGGGGTAGCAATTAGAAAAGGTACAGGATGACATGTTGACAAACTCTCTAGAAATAGATCTTAATGAAAATAAGAGACAAGTATGTGGATAATCTTGATCCTGGTTAATAATAAAAACTCCAGCTAAAAACCCACTTGTAATGTAGCATCCACAGGCCACATAGACACATAATCTGATGAACTTCACCCAGTAAAATGCATTTTTCAGCTTTAGGCTGAGCATGTGGTTGTGGGACAAGGCCTAGGAAAGAGCAGGGTGGACTAGGACTGGTCTGAATTATCATCACTAAATCAAAACTGCACAGGACAGTATGAAACAATAGGAGTTGTTAATTTAATTTATACATGACACAAACCATCTCTTGTGACAGCCACTTAACATCCTATTTATCTACAGTGTCTTTGGTATCTTGTAGAGCAAGAAATGTGTGCATCTGTTAAAACAGAAGCTAAATGACAGCCAATGTTTCTAACTTGACACTCACATTTGTCCTGGGCAACCAGCTCTAGGTGGCCCTTCTTGAGAAGAGGGGCTGGACCAGACACCCTCCAGAGATTCTTTCCAACCTCAACCCTTCTGGGATTCTGGCAACCTTCTGCAAACTGCTTCTTACTCCATACTCTTAAGGGAACATGAAATTAAGAGGCTAACCTTTCAGATGTTATGGAAACAATAGCCACCAAGAATCCCTGTACTTTATAAAGCATCCCCAAAGGCCATGATTATTCTGGACAGGTCAAAAAAAATGCATCACTGTTCTGGCTGGTTTTGAAAAGCCCAATAAATGAGGCAGCTGCACATCAGGCTTTTTCAGCTGCTGTGCTGTGTGTGAGGCTCTGTGGAAGCAAAGCAGGGAAAGGCTTGTCCCAGGGGCATGGCACAAGGCTGCTCCTCTGGCAGGCACAGCCTGCACATCACCTCTTAATGCTGGCATGCACCAGCCCCATGATGGAGGCACCATGCACACTTGCTAAAAGTCAGGATGGGAGAGGAAAAGTGAAGGAATCTTTGGGACATCAAAATAACAGATCTTCCTCTCTTCATCCCCAACTTTCTTTATTTTATCTTCTTTGGATCTTTTAATATCCAACCCATAAAAATATTTAAAACCTTGCTATAAACCCACTTTGCACACAGAAAGCTTTTTTTTTTCTTTAGTGCATAAATATTTAGCAGAAAAAAGAGTCACTAAGAACAAAGGTAGCTCCAAGATTATAGAAAAGAAACAATTTTTGTGTTATGCTAAATATTAAAACCCCCATATTTCTCTTTGACACACTGTTCATACAAGAGTGATGCTGGAAGAGTCAGTCTTATTCTCTACAGATATAGATCAAAACAGACCATAGCTATGCAATTTTTTAATGTCTTGTTAAAATTCCTGTTATTTTATCAAAAATATCCTTGTGATTAAAAAAATATTTGAAACTCTGATAGCAAAAATTTTACTCCAGTGTCATTTTTTGAGGGGATGAATAAACACATAACCTGAGCTTTATTTTATATAAAAGAGCATCACTAGTGGTTATAACCCTAGGATTCTAATTGACAACGACTGTTTGCACTACCTGGTCCTTCATCATCACTTTGCTATCCAAACCATCAAGCAAAAAAGCAAGTTTGGAACTTGCTAGTTCCAAACCATCAGACATGAAGTGCTCTCAAACAGAAATCACCTTCCACTGCCACGCTCAGGAGCAAAATTCCCTCCACCTTCGTGGCACCCCTACCCCAAGCATTTGAAATTAAAAGTCTTTTGAAGTATTTCCTCTGAAGAAACAGCTGCAGTTAAAAAGGCTTGCAACACACTTAACAGACTCGTGAAAGCCCCTGTACTTAGTAACTGTCTTGGGGAAATTAGGGTGCACATGCACACACACACACACACACCACGAGAGATTTCCTTATCTTGCTCCAACAGAAAATATATTACTTTAAAGAGGTTTTTTTTCCACCTAATACTTTTAATTACTTTACAATTAAGATTTCTATTTCATGGCAATGCAAAGAGAAACTTTTATAAAGGAAGATAAAGATGTCTTTACCAAAGAAGCCAGTGGCTGCTCTGTTTTTCCTCATCAGGTACATGGTCCAGGATAGAGAAGACACACCAAACTGCCCATGGTTCATGTTTAAGTGTGTGTGATAGCCAGGCAATGGCCAGACACTGCAAAACACCAGCAGAAACTAAACAAGATGAGAGGAGAGCTCTTCCTTTTCACTCCAGTCTTTCCCTGCCCTAGAGATCATTATTTAACATGAGCAAATTGAAAAATGACATGCAGCCATACTTAGTATGTGGGTTTTTTCTTCCACTAACCAAACTCACATGAGACTTCCCATCTTTCTCTCTCTCTTATCCCTCCCTCCCCTCCTTTTTTTTTTTTTCTTCTTTGCCTCAGGCATTTATAGCCTAGTAATTTTCATTTAGCTTCTCCAATGATTTTTCTCTGCCCAATTACAGTGGAAGTGTGGAATTAAGTTCAGAGTTTTGCTGTTGAGATCAGGTTGGCAGAATTCCTGTCGTTTCAGCTGGTGTGTTGTTTCAAAGGTGCAAGGGTCTCCTATCAGTAAATACAGTAATGATACTGATAATTATTTTTTCTGCAGACCTCCCCTGCTCATAGTACTTTATAGTCACTAATGCCAGCCAGTGGAATCATGAGAATGACCTTGATAATGAAACAAAGGTTGTTGATATCTTCATTAGATACACAGAACCATTTGAGCCCAACCTCTTTCTCCCTGTACATGGGAATAATTCCAGTGACATCTCTGGGATGGGAGTTTTGTATGAGAAATGGTAATGGAAGTTGGCCAATGAGTTCTGGTAAATTCATAAAAATGAGTCAGTATCTGTAAAACTTGAATTTTTTTTCTGTAGGTGAAGTGATACACATCTCAGTTCTCTGATGTTTCAGAAGTAATAATTCTTCCCACAAGTATACAAGTGCCATATATACATATATATGGCCAAGTGTGTTTGTTGCCAAGTGTGAAATTCAGCAATTTCATAGCAATTCATAGGTCAATAAATACATGTATGAATGGAGGAAAGGAAACCAAACTCAAAAGTTTATTCCAGCTGTTTTGCAGAGAATGTCAATATGCTGCAGCCACTGAAAGAGCACAAAAGGCAGCTGGAGTTGAGAACTTAGCTTCCGATGGGAATTTACAGAGCACCTCTTGTGTCATAGTAGTGTAAAACCCCTGCACACCTAGAGGCTCACATGGTGATTCCCATTCTTTTTTTTTTTATTTTAATGAGGGGAGTGTTGGCTAAAACACCAAATATATTCCCTGGATTTTTTCACCTCTTCTTTTGCAATTCATTTGTCCCCAAATGGAGAGATGTTCATACACAGCAACAAGAATCAACAAAATCAAGTACAAGCAGTTATAACTGAGTAGAGAAATGTTGCCAAATGCAAAGCCAATATATTTTGTTGGTTTTTAATTTATTTTTTTTTCCTGATTTGTGTTTTCCAGATTCCAGGATGGGATGTTTCTAATGAATGCATGTGGAAACAAAAGGCTGTGAGGTTTACTAGGGATTTGCTGCTGGCTAAATTTCACATTTTGAGACCACTGTAAGTGTTTTACATGATATTTTCTATTAAAAATGCTAAAATATCACTTGTCAGCATATGGCCAAAAACCTATAGGCCCTACAGACACTTCAACACAGGCCCGTGAGGAAAATTGCACGTGTGCTTAAGCTATTCCAGGCTGTTGTTCTGTGAGAGCAGGTTCCAATTCCTGTGGAATCACAGGAACTCTTGCACCACAGCTGGTATAAAAGGAATAATGAACCAAAATGTACTTCTGGGAAAGGCTAATCCAGAAAGTGTTTGGGGCTGTTGTACTGAAAAGGAAAACAAGAAGTGGCATGTTGTTTTCCTTTCTTTTGAATTTTATCTTAACCCTGCCAAGTAAGGAGAGATCTGCAAAAGAAACATCTTTTTCCCAAGGAAAAAAATGGAAAGAGGCAAAAAAAAAGAGGAAAATCCAACAGAAAGTCCAGTGACATGAAAAGAGGCAGCACAATCTCCACCTCTCTAGCAACTCTTACACAATCCTGGGTTATGACATTATTCAACTGCCACAGGAGGACTCAGAGAGACCTCAGGCAAATGTTTCATCAACTGCACAGCAAGATGTTTCCTGGGCTGTGCTGACAGTGGTTCGGTGGAGATGCAATAGACCCTCTGTTCCAGGGCAGATAAAGCAGCCTCTGGTAGCTGCTATCTTCAGATGCTAACCCTACAGAAAAGGTTCCTTATTTCCATCCCTGCATATAGTGTTACTGCAGAGCTTTTTGAAATGTACAGACCTTTAGTCCCTGCTCTCTCGTGGTTTGTTTTGCTTTTCTTTATTATCAGTTTTCACCTTCCTTTTCCTATTGCTGCTTGTCCATCTATCAGAGTGGGAGCACCTTGGGGGCATTTACATAAAGATAAGGAATGATGGGGCTGTGCAAGATGTGTGTGTGACATCAGAGAGGATGGATCTCCAGGGAAAACTAAACTACAGACCCAGGATGGATATGGGTTTCATAATTTTCTTCCCAGGATGGATATGGGCTTCACACTTTTGTTCCCTAATACAATAGCTTAGCTGACAGAATTTAAGAGATTGTAAACTTATTTTAATGAGATTATTTTGGGATTCTAGGAAAAAGTCTATCAGGCCTTTCAATTGATCCTTTTTACTCACAAAAGTAAAAAGTAGTAAGTTTTCAGTAGTAAGTTTTGACCCAATACTTTTTTAAAGAAGACATACAGCTTAGAAAGACATTATATATATATAAAAAATATTATCTTTTTTTTTTTTCTGGAGGTGCTAAAGACTTTCAGATCTCATGGACTTTTAGTGAAATTATTTTGTGTTCAGGCCATCTGGAAGTCACTTTTTCATCAGCAATCTGGAGCATTGAACACATTTTAAGATCAGTCCTTGAAGAGCTTTGTAATCTGTTTTGTAAAGCAAAAGTAAACATCAGTCTGAAGTAAAATGCAAGTAGTTGGGAACACTGTGCTGTTTGATGGCATCTCATTAGCAGGCAATATGAAAAATGAGAGTGGGTTAGTGGCTCCTGTTTTCATGCTGAAAGGATGCTAGCCATACAGCTTCCCAAAACTGTACAAAAGGCTTGGTAACAAAAGCAGGTTTCAGAAGTTACACAGCAGTTGGTCTTCTTACATATTGCTCTGAACATCCCCACACAAACTGCAGGTGACCTGTCCAAAACAGCTTCCATTTAACAAGAAAACCTTTAGTTTTAGTAATAGGTAAGACAGGAACACTGGAAATAACTGGGTGGCCACACATATCTTGATGTACATTGTAGTGTAATAAACTTAAATTGCTCACACATAGTGGTCTGGCCTCCCCGATGGAAAAGATGGAATTCTGTGGCCTGTGCTATACAAAAAACACAAGGAAATAAATATAATCTGATGTTCCTTTCTGATCTTAACATCCATTCTCCATCAATCTTTAAGACTCTGCAGAGATTACCCAATAAAACACAAGAGTTTCACTTTATTTCCCATTTCAAGGGTTCTCTGAATTGAACTAAATGAAAAAATTTTAAAAAAGCATAATGCAGACCAAAAATAAAGAACCAGAAGAACAACCAACCCAGAAAAGCAAGTAAGAGTGAAACAGGATAGAGCACACGTCCTGTTTTCGACACGCAACACCATCTTTAACTTGCTATGAAACTCTACATCCTCTTTGCAGGGTGTTTAGCAACCCTTTCTGAAGCAGGTTGTTTTTCTGGAAGCTGGAGGTCACGGGCATTTGCCCACGACTCTAAGGTCATTGCCAGACTTGGGGATGAGGGTGGATTTCCCTCAGAATTACACAGGGCTGCTGGGAAATTTCAAACAGCAACACTATTATTTTGGATAGGGTTATGTTTATGAGCACTTCCACCATTCTGAAGCTGGTTGAGCTCTCCAGTGAAACAGAGCTCTGTGAGACATTTGGACCAACAGCCAAGATTTCATGATTTCATTTGTTTTGGAGCTACCTACTAGACATTTGAAAGTGATCAAAGTATGTTTATTTATTTAAATTATTTTTTTTTTTTTTAAAGCATGAGTTGTCCTTCCATCACAGCTGCGTCTCCCTGCCAGCATCACTCCTTGGCTGTCTCAGAGGTGGTAGCAGAGCACACTCTGTGCAGAGCTCGGGGTTTTTCTATGTTGTGTGGCCAACACATCAGAGAAAGGAGAGGGACAAGGGCTGTCTTTCACAGGCTTGCATGGGACACTCTTGCTTGTGGCCAAGCTGAACCAAGAGCATCACGCTTTTTCTGGATATGAGAGAAATGCCACAACAAATACTATCAGCTTTCCATTTCCCCAGGGTTTACTCCCACCCTGCAGATCAGGGAGGATGACACAGCTTGCCCAGCCTCACTGGTGGTGGCACTGATGGGGTAACTTCCCAGATGTGCTGGCTCTAACAAGACCTACTTGAGCCCTCTAGACCCTACTCTGTGAAGCTTTCCCATCACGAAAAGAAATTCAGAACTAATTCAAACTAAATCCCACCTCACAGTGACCTCTCCACCCTCACTGACCTCTTCACCCATGGAGCAAATCCAACAGACAAAGGCATGGAGAAAGAAGAGAGCTTCATCATGACAATGTCCCACTAAGTTTCCAATTAGCATTCAAGGGGAGAGTCCCAGGAGAAAATCAGTAGCAGACAGTAGCAGGGGGTGTACAAAGTTTGAGTGGAACCTTTGGCGAAGTTATGGAAGGATAAAAAAAGGTTCTTTCTGCCCTTCACATGTTGCTCTGCTCACAAGTGTCTCAGAGTCTGCCATTATTCCCATTTGGAGGTGCCTCTGCATAAGGGAAGGTTTGTTGTTCAAGCTGTAGCCATTATGGATGCTGGTGCTTTTACTTTGGGAGGCAGCATCCTTCCCATTTTGTGCCCTCCACCACTTTTTTTTTAGGTTCCTGTTGCCTGCCCAGTACTGTTGATTGGGCTTCAGGGCAGAAGCAGCATTTTGCACTTTCTTCCATGACAGGGTTTCAATTGCGGGGAAAACTCAACCTTGCTTTCTTTAATAATTCACATGGCAGTATTGTGTGGATACTCTTAACTGCTACTTAAAAGTAATTAATTGATTTTCTGACATATCAGTTAACAATGTATTGCACTGACATGAAGTTGTGATTCTGCTGTTGATTGGGCTGGATGACAAGATGCATCATACTCAGCTCAGGAGTTGAGCTTAAAAGACTCTAAATATATTCAGCTATAAAAGGAAAGGCATTTTACATATAGTGTTGTCTAAAACTGAAATCCATATGCTGCATTGTACGCTGTCAGAGGAAAGTATTTAATTGTTATTTACTGTATTTAAATTTAGAACATCCGGCAGGTATGAAAACACAATTTCTGTCAGCTGGAGCACAACAGCACATGGTGAGCTGCAGAAAGAAGGGGGTCTGCAGAAGGGTTTTCTGTGTGGATATATATGTGTGGATATATATATATATAAACTGTAGGGCTGGGTGGCAACAGCAGGTTAAATAAATTACTGTGATCAAAATGTTCCAACCAGCTATACTGTTAGATAGCTAAATAAAAGAAGACCAGCTTTTTTTCTGGCTTTAATGAAATAATCTGTGGAATTTATGAGCAATTTATTATGCTCACAGTCACAAATTCAGAAATCTAGTGTTAATTACTAGGTCTTGAAAACTCTGACCCGGACAGATAGTGTGTGGGTGACACTACTGGAAATATTTTCATTTATAATGGAGGATTTGATCTTACTTGCTTGTGATCTCTGCTTTGATATAGGTAAATCCCACCTTGGATAACTTAGAAGGTCAAATCCCTAACTTTTATGTGTTCCAGAATACTTCACATCTTGAACACTGTTTTGCTTCTGTTCTTGGAGTCTTTTTTTTCTCCTTCCTTCCCTCGTTACGAAACATAAGTTGAGAAGCAGACCAACTCTCCTCCAAATGTGTTCTTTTAATAGATATTTTATGGACATTTTATGTCCAAGTGTTTGTGGCGAGAAGCGAGTTATTTTATTATATCAACTATAAAAACAGGGAAAACCCAAGAAGCTTTCTGGTGCACCAAACCCTTTTTTCAGCTATTTATATCCATATTTACATCAAGAAAGCCTGTCTTTTTTATCTTTTTTTGTGTGTGTTAAGAATATGAGAACATTTCTTAAACATACTCAGCCTTGTCACAAAATCAGAAGCTGCTACAGGAAATTAACTTCACCAAGACCATCCTGTTTATAGAATTACAGTATTAGTGCCTTGACTCTGGGTGCATGGCACAGGACTGAGTCCCACACTGTGAAACAATCTCCACGGTCAGAATTCTTTATCACCAATCCTTCCCTGAGATTTGGCCATGGAGAATACCTGCAACCTTGTTAGGACTGAATTTAACTTCAGAAGGAAGAGGGAAGAAAACAAGAGCAGCAGCAGGGTTAGCAACGAGGACTTGGTGGGGTGTTGAGCTTCAGAACAAATGAGTTTTGAAAAGGGAGAGAGGCCATGAATTATTAACAGGCCCCTCTGTGGATGGGAGAAAGTGTCAAGATTTTGTTGAAGTCACGGATTGATTTTCTGACACAACAATTGAAAAGATGTGAAAGCAGCCACTTCGATGGCAGTGGCAGGTAGGGAACCCATCCAGAAATGGGATTCCTCCTCTCCCCTACCTGCACTGCTCATGTGCCACTGATTACGTTGCATTATTTGTTGTAACAATGCTTATGAGAAAGAAAAAGTAGGAAGAGTAGGCAGCAAATGATAGGCTGGATGGATGAGGAAAAGAAAACAGAACAAAGAAATCCTGCTTTATAGAGATGGATAAAACGACCAAAATAAATTTTTGGCCACTGAAGTAATGCAAATTTAAGGTACAAAGATATTTCGTTAATTTATGCTTATTTTAAAACTTAATTATCTTAAGAAGGACAGAATAATAAACAAAACCAAACTTCGCAGCTGTTTTCAGAAGGAAATTTTGAATCAAATATTTTTACTGGAAATAACATTTGGCGTTTGATTTTATTTTGAAATTGTTCTAAAATCCTTGGCAGATGAAATAATTACTCTTAGGGGTTTTTCTTCATTCAAAAATTAAATTAAATTTTTTAAGTAATTTGCCAAAGTTCTTAATGAGTTACTTTGAGTCTATTCAAATAGGTTTTGTATATTTATTATTTTTATATAATATATATATAGTCTATATATCATATAGACTATATCATATATATATCATATCATCCCCTTTCTGATTTTCTCATACAAAATATCCTTGTCAGATTTTTGGCCATAATACTCTTCAAAGCAGAAGGTGAAGAGATGATGGAAACGTTGGAAATTTGCTGAGCAATGTCAGATTTGAGGTAACAGGCATCATTCTGGAGTTGACATGTTTGTGTTTGAATGACTCCACTTTCACACGTGTCTTCTGTTAAATTAAACCTTATTTGCCATCTCTTTAGTGATCTTTTAAGTTATTAAAAGTTATTAACTTCTACTGGGTACAGTGGAATGATGATCTGCATTGGCGTCAGGTGTTATTTTTTTTAATGCATTTTTTTATGCTGATTTATCAAGTTTGATTTCTTCATGAGAAAAAAAGACCTGCTTCTGTCATTTTTTTCTTGCAAATATTTTGAAAATAATCTGAATTTTTATTTGTATAT
>VYZU01017468.1:0-30551 GCA_013401355.1 Ceyx cyanopectus | reverse complement strand
AAAAATATTATATATAAATATTATATATATAAATACTATATATATATAAAAGCTTTTTTATTGTTGTTTTTCACAAAAAGGAATAGTTTTCCCCCTTACAAGCTGCTTTGTATTTCAGTGCTCCTAATGCTGTTGCAATATGCAATATCTAGGTACAGGATTTGGCAGACAGGCACCTCTCCTCAGTCACTAGCATGACACATTTCATATTTGTGGCTGAAACATCTGAGCAAATCTGTGAGATACGGACGTGTGGAATTCAGGCTCCCAGGGTTCAGTTTCCTCTTACGTGAGACAAGACTTAATTGTTTTATCATTTCAGATGAAAAGCTGATTACATTGCACACAGTTGGTTTTATGGACACAAGCTTACTCAAGCACATATTACACATATAAATTTATATACACATAGATAGATATATATAAATATATATATGGAGATGCACACACCCAGAAAGACATAAAAAGAGGCACTGAAGAACACGACAACAGTGTAGAACTTCTAAAAAGATGAAAGGGAGAAAATATTACACAAGCCTAAACTCCCCACTGGTTTCATATGAAGTGCTGCAGCCAGTGATGAATGTGAGATAGGAGCTTTTTATCATAAAAAAAACCAATGTATAAGAGCAAACTTGAGAAATTACTCATGCAAGTAAATTACTTGCAGGTCCAGGAACTGGATGGAGAAGAAACCAGAGGTTTTGCTACCAGGGCAATATCTGAATCTGGAGTATCAAATGTAAACTATTATCCAGCCTCAGTGGGCCACTCAGCTCAGTGCAGTAGCGTTTTAGAGGCAGAATTACAATTAAAAACATCACTTTTCTAGAGAAATGAGTGCTGTGTTGTTTGCAAACTACTACAAACATGCAGACATCTTCTCACCTACAGGCTGCAAGCATTCCTGCTGCATGTATGTGTGTAAAGGGGATCCTGAAAATGCAAACAGCAAATATTGCACCTTTTTTTTTTTTTTTCCCTTTTGATCTATGTTCAGGATCAAAAAGGAGAATTTTGCCCTCAATACACCAAGTAGGAGAATGAATAACACATCAAGGAAAACACTTCTGGATTCTGTTTTTCCCCAGCTATGGTAACACATTGCTCAAATTCCTTTTGAAGTCAAATTAGCAAGCAGCTCCTGTGTGTGGTAAGGTGATGGCTGCCTGCACTGAGCCACAACAGAGGCTGCTGGGGGGCTGAGCAGTTACAGCAGAGGGTATTTTCCCTCTGTTCCAGCACAGGGGATTTTGCCTTCCCATGTCTAACACACCACCCAGCCTCCCCTCCTCTTAGCACCCACTCTGTCAGCAGGCTGAAAGCAGCAGAGCTGCTCCTCATTTCCTTCTGTCACGCTGCATCTGCAGCCAATTTGTAGTCATTCACTCACTGAGAGGGGAGATAGATGCAGGAGACTAAAAAACATGGGTAGAGTCAGCTGTGACAGTGGAGTCTCCTGCTCTGGAGACATTCCAGACCCCCCTGGATCTGTTCCTGGGGCACTTGGTCTAGGTGCCCCTGCTCAGGCAGGGGGGTTGGACTGGATGATCTTCTAGCTCCCTTCCAACCCCTAATATCTGTGAATCTGTGAAGTTGTCCTAACATTGAGACCCTCCCAGTTCCCAGCAGACTCTACACTCTAAAGTGCACCTCGTGTCGGCCAAGAAAAGCTCTACTTGAAAAGGATCTAAATGGGATTTGCAGCAAAACCTTAATAACTGAGGGAAGCAGCAAAGGGAAAACAATTGGTCTTCTCAGTGGTGATGTGCGGCAGGATGCAGAAATGCAAGAAATAGCAACTCTGAAATCACAGAATGTCAAATGAGAATGACAAATAAGATTATTTTTGAAGTGCACCATGGTATTTTGAAAATCATTATTTTGGCTCTTGATTGGCATAATTTTTGTTTGAAGACTGGCTTACACTAAAAAAAAAAGAAATTAAAAAAATATTATCTTTTATTATTAAAATTCTTTCTATTCTATTCTATTTCTATTCTAATTATATGATATTATATTATTATATTCTTATTCTTCTATTGAAATAGAAATTAAAAATTATAAACCAATGCTAAACCAACACCAGAGAGAAACATTTACAGAACTGTTGAACAAATATATTTCGCACAAGCTGAAGTTGATTTTTTCTGGCTTTTTTTTTTTTGGTGGGAGGTTGTTGGTTTTTTTTTTACATATGGAAATTAAATCCAAAATTCCTAAGTCATCCAGCTGCTTTGGATGAATGACTTCTGTTGTGGAAGAGTTCAGCAAGGTGGAGAGTTTACAGCAGATCTGGCTATTTCTTTCTGTATCGTGTGACCTGCTGCTTGAGAGGGAGGAAAAGAGGAAAAACCTGCCTTTAATTCTGTCCCATCCTCTCAATAAATCCATGCCTGGTGTATCACTCAACTCAAGATGAGCTAACTAAAAGGAAGCATTATTATTTAGGCCATAAATGAGTTTTAAGGCATGGCAGCCAATATTTATGTACAACAGAACCCTGTGAGTTCACACTTAGCAATTTTCAACACATGGTCAAGATGTCTTCTTTAGTCACACAGACAGAATGTATTTATAAATATGACTCAAGTAAGACTGATGAATGAGGGAAATGATTCCACCTTTTATGGAAACAACAAAAATCAGGCTGTAGGGAAATGCAAAGAGCCCTCCTGGCTCTGGACCACATGGTCCTGCTCCCTGATAATTGTCTGTGTAGTCCAGTTTTAAGCAAAGGGGTGTCACTGTTTTCATGTGTTTGGTTCTGCAGGCACTTTGACTCTTCACAGCAAACATCACCCTCACTGTGCAGCTACCAGCACCTGTGCCCTGCTTTCATTTTTATTTCATCAGAAAGGGATGCTGGCAAACACTGCAGGTGATAAAAAAAAATCCATTTTGAGATGGAGTCAGTTTTGCCCTCAAAATAATTTAAGTGAGTTGAAAATGGATTGCTACAACTTTCCTTTAGTCCCTTACTGTTAACTCTAGTCACAGCAAAGAAAGATCCCTCTTTCTGCTTATACAGTATATATTTTGTGCAAGCACTTGTAGGTCCTGCAGCTCACTGATGGGACTTTCTGAGAGGCACTCACACCACTTAAACCCCAACTCTTTCACACAAAAAGCAGCCAAGAGTGTAGGCAGACTCAAAAGAACACGATCTGGCTTAAATGGAGGACTGATGTAAAACATTATGATGTGCTGCATATTCAGTGATGAAAAACATCCTGGAAACAAATGAAGGAAAAGGTCATTCCCATTCTGCAGAAATCCCTCAAGAATCTGAAGGCTTTGCTGGCTGCACTGATGGATATGTGTTAATGACCATGCAAAGATGTGGTCTATGGCTGACCACCAGCCTTCAGCCCTCACTGCAGAATTATTGACAGCTATATTGCTGATTCTTGTAGTGGTTAGGAAATGAAATGCTTTTCTCTAATCAAGTAATTGCATTAAGCAACTGCTGGGAACATTTTGCTGCTCTTGTTTAATAGCTTAGAAGTCAAGCGTATTTCATATTTGTTAACTGTCAGGACTAGTTGTGTTCACATTCATTTTTGAGCTAAAACAACACTGTTACTGCTTTTGGCCTTTCGAGTAAAAACTTTTTTTTTTACTTTTTTTTTTTTTAAAAGTCAGCTAATAAACACATGCAAGTTAAAAGTTTGGGCAATCTTCAGGCAGTGTGCAGGAAGGAAGCAAACAAAGGAAGTTCTGGGTAGAATTAAATACTGAAGCAGTGAATCTGGAATAATAATATTAATAATACTACTGCTAATAATAATTAAAAAAAAAGGGAAACAAACAAAACAACAGAAACCAGTAATTACTGAAGCCATGCAATTCCTGACAGACTTCATACAGAAAAGAGTTTTTATTGTCTTTCTGTCTTTCTCTCCCTGTGCAGCTGATTGCTGCTGGGTGGAAGGAGCCACAGTGGCATTGCCTGTGTGGTTAGTTACCCGGGGACTTCTTCAAGTGAATACTGTGGGATTGGGTGACCAGAGTCTGTGTGACAGAGGGAGAAGCCACAGTCCTGCTCCAGACCATGGTGCATTTGAATTTTATTTTTCCCATGATGTATTCTGTGATTGCTGGCTCTGATGTTTTATTCTTTGAACAGCCTAGCTGTTCAAGTGTCCCTTGTACAGCCCAAGATGCTGTGTGGGGCCTGAAGTTGGGCAATTTCTCCCAATACAATACACCAACCAAGAAGAAATGCTGAGAACAAGTGCAGGTAAATCCACAAAACCTCCCCTGCTGTGCACCCAACCAGCTAAAGAGAAACAGCTTTTAGAGTGTTTTCCCTATGAGAGCTGGCGACCTTCTGTATTTGTGGTCAATATTTGAGGACCTGCTTCTTTATCAAACATCAGATTTTTTTTTTTTCTGCCCTAAAAGAATTCCCAAACCTCCCAGAGGAGGCAAATCACAGGTCTAGGAGTGTAGTAAGTTGACTGAGAGTTTGTAATGCAGTAAAACCCGATCATTTTCATGGGTCTGGAAGCCCTGCTGGGCTTTCTGTGTGCTAAGCATGATGCTACAGTTGGGGCTTAATGATCAATTAAAAGGCTCTTACTCAGTCACTCCTGGACAACAACCACCAGCTCCTGCAGCCCTCTCCTGTGTGATCTAAAAGCCTTTCTGGATCACTCAGGACAGGCTGAGCCTTCACATGCTGGATGGCTGCTTGCTGCAGAGCTGAGGGGTGCAGGCATTCTGTTGCTTCAGAAGCTCAAGGGTTTTTTTTAAAGTACATAGGCCGATTGTTAAAAATATATATATTTATTTTTAAATTTGTTTATATTTTTAATGAAATTTAGGCAAAATCATGGAGGGAAAGCACAGCCAGTGTAATTACATGGGCAACATTCGAGTATCTAATTCCATTCATTAAACCAACCATGAAATGTTCCTGCTGTGCTGTTCCTAGCAGAGAACAAAAGTGCTCTATGGCTGCTTAAAAAATCACTCAGCTGAGCGAGTGCTCGGGTCTCAGCTTCCTATGTTATGGAGACATACATCTCGTGAAGAAAATTCAGTGTGCATTTAGCTTGCATGTCCTTGGGAGTACAAACCTCTGCCGTTGTTAGAAAGAGCAGGGAAGAAATTCCTAGATGATTTTTGTTTTTAAAGAGGCAAAGATTTTGGAGAACGTTTTCCATGCATCCAACAGTTCAGGCTTTGTAAAAAAAGTGAAGTATTTCTGAGAAAAAAATACATAGCAAGTCTAGGAGACCGAGCAAATCCACTGGCAGGGCGGCCAAGAGAAGAGAGGATGCCAAAGGATGACAGACAGAAAGGGTTTTTGGGGAGAAGATGAAATTCCACAAGCTGAACTCCACTGCTAACCCTTTTGCTAGCAGCTGATCCCAGCTCCTCGGACTGACCAAGAAAGAGAGAAAGAAAAGATGAAAAGAGGAAATATAGGAAAAGGAAATGAAAAGAGCTTTATTAGTAAGGTTCTTCTCCTGCCTGACCCAATTATCAGATTTTGCATTTAAGTTTAAGACAGTAGATCAAACAACAAGAGCTACTTTGTACTTTTGCCAGGAGACCATATGATATCTCTCAGTGACTCTCCTGCATGCCAGGAATAAGAAACTGTGCCTCTGAGTTAGTTTGTCTTACATATGGTGCAATGTGCAAAAAAATAACAAAATTCATAAATGACTGCACTCATCTATGATGTCCAGGATTTATAGCACTTTATCAGCTGGGTGGGGAGAGAAGGAGGAAAGAGGAAAATCTAATTATAAGTTTCCACAAATAAGCTCAAAAAGAATAAGAACTGAGAGAAAAGTCCAAAGGTTGGTGTCATGCTAAGTTAGCAAAAGCAATCCATTAGAGTTATTTTGAATGAACAGTTTGCAATGTTCAGCTCCAAATCTGCTCGGGATGTTTGGATATTTTTACAGGGATGGACAATCTGTTATAGAAATTAAGCTGAAAACACCCAAGATGAACCAGAGCAGCTATAGCACTGTAATATCTCATAAATGCAGATGCCATCCTCGCCTCCTTGAGACCCTTTCTCTAGGTTGTAGCACTTTAGGTTTTGGATATTTTGAGGTTGGAGTTGGATTTGTGTCCTAAATGATTCCTTGAAAGGTGGTTGCCTTTCCCATCATCTTTTTTTTGTCTTTTTTTCAGTGGTATTTTTGCAATGCTGGTAAACTCTGGAACCCCTTCCTCTCTGCACCGGGGGGGTAAATCTCATTTCTCTGCCATGATGTCTGGCAGTTCGTAAAAAAAACATGTGTTGCTTTCACTTGTGCAAACAAAAACCAAGAATTGGAAGTGAACTGTTGCTTAAGCACATCCCTTTAAACAAAAACAGACACCCGTGGTTGAGAGAGATTTTTATATTAGGCTTTTCTGAAGATGAGGTTACTCACCCCCCTGCAAGAAATGCACTTGGTTTAAATACTTGTGCTTATTTTTCACCAGCTAATTCTGACATTTTGGCACATTTGTTTCGAGGATATTTTTAGTGTTGCTGCATTTCATTAACACCTGTGTTTCTAAGTGCAGCACTAGCTTTGTTTTCAGGACACAACTGGACTCTTCCATTTATTATCCCCTTTGGGCTGGAAGCCACTTCTAATGGACTTTCTTGTTATCCACCATATACTCAGAAGGAAATAACTAGTCTGAACTTGGTCCTAAGCTTGTTCCACAGCTAGCCTTTTTGGAAAGAGAGACTAGGACTTTCTGTTCTGTTTTGCCCAGCCAGTCTCACTGGAGTTTAAATATATTGGTTTTTTGCTCTGTCTCCATTAACCAACGAAGATAACAGAGCCTTCTTGTTTTTATAATTTCCCTTTACACAGATGAATACACAAATAGTTATGGACAACCATCTTGATTTAACTAGATAGCATGTAACCACTTATATTCCAGATGCTTTTATGTTTTTGCATTCCATTTTCTCCTCCTCTCGCTGACCAGAGAAGATCCAGCATGTGTTTGCTTTGGTAGAAGAAGTATAAAAGAGGTCTATAAAATAATAAGTAGAGTGAAGAAGGTGAAGGCAATAATTATTCACTATTTCTTGCTGCACAAGAACAAAAAAAACATCAGGTAGTGTTCTTAGAATGAGCCAAGGAAGTACTTTTTCACAGTGCTTTTAATTAAATCACAGAATTTATGCCACAGGATGTTGTAGAGACCAAATTAGAAATTAATTCAAAGGGGTTTCAGCATGTTCACAAAGAAAAATTTGATGAACACATGGAAGTAAATGGCTGTTTCTGTCTACTAAGCACAACAGTCTAGATGCAATTTCCAACCCCAAAAATCTCTATATTGCTGATACCTTTGCTGTCAGGATGACTGACTGATAGATAACAATGATTCGAGTCAATATGGATTATAACTTTTACTCTTTATCCAGTCCCAACCTGCTCTGTTTTCTTTCTACTTCATCCATAGTGGCATCAACACTGATGTGGGTCTGGGAAGGAAGTAATTTTTCTTGGAAAGATTTTGGCTAGTCCATGACAGCTTCTTGTGTTGCAGAGTTCTGTGTTTCTTGGTTAAAAGCATGTTCATCATTTGCTTTTTTTTTTTTTCTTTGCTTTTTTTTTTCCTTTTTTTTCTTTCCTAAGCCACGTTTGAATAAGGAAACACAAATTTATAAAAAACAGCTGTTGAAATGTAATTAAAGAACAGACGGGGCCTTCTGCCAGGTCTTCTGAGAGAAATGAGAGCTCTCTCATTACTTAAACCCTCCTCTGTACCACACCCAAGCACTAGGATGCCTTGCTACTGAAAGCAATCTCTGCTTGCCTAGTGGGAATAGAGAAAAGCAGATTCCCAGCGTGCATTAGCAGTGCTGCTGTCACGTGGCTGCCTTCAGTTTGATCAAAGGAGAAGTAAATTACATTTTTATTTATATTAAACAATAAGGCTGGTTTATTCCAAGGCAAATATTTAGGAATCAGTTGCTTAACAGAAGCCATACAGTGCCTTTTCTATGCTGTCTGATATTTTGCAGTGATTTGAGAGCTGCAGAGAGAAAAGCTGTTCTGAAACACTGTGAAAAGTCCCATGATACCTGGAGAAGTAAGGATGCCTGGCATTTTCCTATGGTTGTTTCCAAGATTACCTCTAATATTCCAGAGGGAATAGTTTTTCTCATGACTGATGGAAATTTAAATCTCCTCATAGGAAGAGTTTCCCTTCCAGAAATTTAGAACTCAAAAAAAAAAGAAAAAAAAAAAAGAAAAAATAAGTATCAGACAACAGAATACTGTGCCAAAGAACAGATTTTTCCAAAGATTTAGATGGAATAATCACTTTGTTTTACATGGCAGACAAAATCTCCACTGAAAAGAAAACACAAAGATGTGGAAAATGCAGCAATTGGACTTACAGGTTTGAATCAACCCACATTAGATCTGCAGGTTTGGAAACCCAGAATTATCCATGTGCTAATAACTGAAGGCTCAAAAATAGAGCAAAATGTGAGTATGTTAGAAACTTTTGGATTAAATGTATCCAGAAGGTTAAATAATACAATGTGGGTGTCATTAGAAAGATGCCAAAGGGAGTTTTGCTGGGAAATGTCAATGGACTACTCATGAGATCACACGGAGGGAATTCATCCTTCCAAAACCAATTTCAAAATACATTTTATGGGTAGATTTTCCTTTCAATTAAGATCTTTACGATCAAATTCAAAGAGTTAGACCCTTAGCTGGGACAAGTGAATATGTTTCTATCCTAGCAGCTCACACCTGACACAATGTCATCCTGCCTTATTCGTGTGAAGGAAGGAAATACCTTCAACTGCCTCTAAGTCATCAAGACCTGCCTCCAGAAGCAGCAGGAATGCTATCCCAACTGACTCCCATTGCCTCTTGTCCTGTCACTGGATGACACAGCAGAGTCTGGCTCCATCCTCCCTACACTCACCTCCCTCCCTCCCTACATCGAGTCTAAGTTTTGCTGCTTAGACACCTTGCAATAATAGCCTTAACATTTATGCACTCAGGGAGAAAGGGAACATATTTCCCTGAGGGTGTGACTCTTGTGCACTGCAAAACTTTGGTCTGTCTCTCTTGTCTTCTCATGAAAAGACTGCCTACAGCTGAGCCAACAACAACATAAAAGAAAAAAATACCTCCCAAGCCCTGATTCTGCTTTCACTGGTGTGAGATTGTGTTAGTATTGATTTCTTCAGAGCCACAAGCAGAACTCTTCTCTTATGGAGTGAGTTCTCAGTAAATCTTTAAGTGTTCTGCAAACAAGGCAAGTGTCGTTATCTCTACTTTACACATGGGAAATTGAGTTAGAGGGAAGGGGGTTCTTATTTGCTCAAAGTCTTCCACTGATTGATTAAAACCAGACTATCTGTGAATATGTTCTTTTTAACAGTAGCACAACTGGATCCTTTAGGCTGTGTTTTCAGGAAGGTGACTTACACAGTCAAGAAAAGAAAATCATAGAATGATAGAATCATCCAGGGTGGAAAAGACCTTTAAAACTATTGAGTCCAACAATTAACCCTAATATTCCAAGTCCACCACTGTGCCATATCCCCATGCAATTAATTATGGGCTTGCTCCTGCTAGTTGTTGAACTTTATGACTCCAGCCCTCAACAGTGCTTAAGAACAAGCTTGACTTTAGGATAGTCTTCTTAAGAAAGACTTCTGTGAGCTATAATAACGTGATGAAAGTTAAACATGTGTTTTAACACGTGCTTTTTGCAGGACTGAGTCCTTTATGAGTGTACTGGTACACGTTCTGTAGATTGAAATAAACCCACTACAAAGCACAGCAAACTCCTTGATGGATGCATGGGCTGGAGGGATCCTTGCTGAGCAAATAAACACATTCAAAATGGTAGGACTTTAAATTGCCCACAGCAGAGTTCAACTCAGAGACTACTCCAGGGCACCAAAGAGAAATAATTTCCAAGCCTGATTGCTGCCTGTCTGATCAAATGCAGAGAGACCAGAAACCACAAGGAAGAGCAGAAATTAAGAAGATATTAAGAAAGCAAGAACAGTCAGTCCACTCTTTCCAAGGGTTTGGAACTCCCATTTGTTTGTGCCGGAGACACAGAGATTAAATTAGGTTCTTTTCAGCACAGATGTGCTAAGAGGGGGAGAAGGAGGCAGGAAACTCAGCCTTTCCAGTGTGTTTATTTAGACCAGACATCTTCTACCCTCTGGACATGATTTAGAGAGCTAAGTGAGGACAAAGAGCAATGCTGGCACAATTAACACCCACAGATGGGTGGATGAACAGCCCACAGCCTCCAGGACCTGGCCCTCACAGCACACACCTGGCCTGCCACAACAGGCTGTTGCTCACCTGTGGCAGGTAGGATGCTGGCAGTGACTGTCAGCTTGGCACCAGCCTCTGGAGGGGATGCCTTTGAAGGAGCTGAAATCCTCTCTGTCACTGTGACCACGTGCTTTGCAAAGTCATGTCCAGCCTGACATCATCCACTCCTGAGCATAGCTGATACCAACCTGGAATTGTGTGGGGTAGGCTACCTGTTGTCCCTAACACCCAAAATAAAGTGTTTTCTTCTTGATTCTTGCTGTCCCTCTTTCTCCCAGCCCTTTCAGGAGGGATCAGGTCCTGCAGTGCATCCCCAGGACAGCACATCTGTGTCTTTGCAGATGCATTGCCAATGGTACCAGCTGGGCCCCCTGGCTGGGATGGGCTTGCACTAATGGAGCACAGGCAGTGCTTTGCACATTAACAGTGCTCCAGCAGCAAGTGCTGACACCATTATTAGCGTGCATAATTCTCTCCAACATGGCTGTTGCTATTCATTTCATTTTATTTTCTCTCATGAGTGACTGATGGCTTAAATGCTCTTAATGAGGCTCACATGTGATGCAGCCTGAGTGGGGAGGATTCAGGATTCAGTTTGGCTACTCATCCCAGGGAGTAGTTAGCAGCTTAAATTCCATCTATTCCATAGCACAAGGCTGAGATACATGCACAGAATAAAACTAGTCAGACCAGCAGGTAAGGAAATACGTCTGTCTACACCACAGATTGCCCCTTCCCACCCAAAACTTGTGTATTGAAACAACATCAGCTGGCAGCTGGCAGCAAGTGCTGAGCCTCAGATTTCAGGTAGGAATGGTCTGGCTGTGTAGGACCCTTTTGGCCAGCTTGCTGCAAGGCAGCCACAGTGCATTCATAGAAAGGAGGAGGAAAAAAAGAAGGAAAAGAAGAAAAAGCCTAAAGGGAGGGAAAAAAATCACAGGCATAGCTTTGTACTAATGGGTTTTGATGTGATATGTGGTAACCACAAGCAAGCTCTGTGTAGAAATCTAGGTACCATTTGGGTAGCAGATCCAGAAGAAGAGGTTGGAAAGCCAGGGTAGGATTATCCCAGACTCCATCAGGGAGATGGGAAAACTAGGACTGGCCTCAATACCTCAGTGGCCATATCATAGGCACGTGGACTCCTTTCTCCTTCTGCCCCCAGCACTGTCCCCAGCTTGCCACTGGTGGCTAGTGATGTGTGTGAAGTCCCCAGGCAGGTAGGCATGGGGACAGAAACTGCAATCAGTCACCTCACAAGAAGGGGCTGCAGCTGCTCAGCCAACCCCATAAGCAGTCAGAAATCACAAGCATTAAAAAAAAAAACCCAAAAACCAAACAAATCTAAATCCCTGGAAAACCCTGGATTACTTTTAGGATAGTCACAGCTGAAGCAAACTGAAGGCAGTGAAAACAAGTGGGTCGAGGCAATGATAAATGATGGGTGACTGTGCTGGGGATAACCTGCAGTAAGCTGCAAGCTGTTTGCCACCTTTTTGGCTGGGCAACTGTCTTTAGGAGAGATGCAATCACTCTTAAATAACATTTTCTAACGTGCAGTGAGCACAGCAGGTAAATAAGGTTGATTGGCAGAGCTCCCACAACATCTGCCCTATCTCCCCTCTGCAGCAAAGTGACCCTGCCCACTGCTTCTGGCCTTTGAGCTTCAACCAGTGCCAGACTGGTAAATTTTGTTTAGTTCAGGTTGACTGTCCTGCAGATTCTGTGCTGAGGGAGGGAGGGCCAGGCACAGTCAGGTCTTTGTTCAGTGAACTGCTGCCTAAAGATTGAATTAAATGCAGTTTAGTCTGCTCCATGCCTGCAGCCTGTGTTCCTACCACTTCAGATGTCAGCCTTTGCACAGGGCAGGGAGGGAGCCCCTGGGACCTGCTGCCTGGTTTAGCTGCTCCAGAGTGGTCCTGCTGGGGGCTCCCAAAGAGATAGTGAAAAACCCCACCCCAAAACAGTGACACTGAAACAAACCAGCATCTAAACTGTATGTTAAACCTCAGGAGTGTGAGACCTCCAGAGAGAGGGGACGGGGGAAAATCTGGAGGTTGCTATTGCTGTGATTAGGTTGGTGGGTTTTAAAGATCTCCTGCTGGAAAATTTGAATTCTTGAAGCCAACACTGGGCACCTCTGCTCCCCCCAGTCCCATTACCACCCTGCCAGCTGTGCAATGTACTGCTGCTCAGATGACACCTCCTGTGCCACACTCCCTCCCCGTGCTTCACTGGGGAGTTTGTCAGGACAATGAGCTGGAAGGCTCTGGTTTGATGTCGTGGGAATGTGCTTTGGATATAGATCAATAGAAATGTTTATTTCTGGATGTGGGAGCTCAGGTTAGGAGCTTATTCCTTCCAAAAAAACGAGTTCTGACTTCCAGCCTGGAGGTTGCATTGCCAGCTGACAACCAAGGGGTGGGGGGATTGCCTTTGGAAAATCCCACATCAGAGAAGGGAATCCCCTCTCCCTTTTCTTTCCAAAAGAGGTGAATGTAAAAAAGATTTGGGGACCCAATTCAGATGAGAATGTGTTGCTTTAGCAACAAGCTGAAAATTTCTGCTGGATGCTCACCTTGAAACAAATCAAAATCAAACCAAAGCAAGGAGTGTTTGCTTTCTAATACATGCTTCAAACACTGCTCACATTTGTTTATAAATTGATTGTTTTTTGGGGTATAATTTTGCTTCTGATTTAGTCTTCCTGACATATTTTGGATCTTTGCTTCCCAGAATGTTAGTGTGTTGCTTGTCTCAATCAGCCTGTGGCAGACTGTCTTACATGAGCCCTAGCTGAACACCTTCTTTCTCAGGAATTTCTTGCTGCCTTTGAAACTGGCACTGGCTGCCACCTGTAAATGTTAATTAACACACTTTACACTGCATTTTTTGTGCTAGGAAATAGAAAAAAATCCAAACAAACACAAAAAACAGAGTGTTTAAGAGACTTTTCTTTCATGGATGACACTAGTTAGGCACTTCACTTCAGAAATCAGAACTTTGTGTGGAGTTACAGTCAGATTCATGCCCAGTACCAGCTCAAACCATGAGCTCAGTGTCAGGCTTGTAAAGGACTACTTATAAAAGACAGTGTAAGGGAATAACTGGAATGTGAATTATGTCCAGTTCCTTAACAGACTCCATGAACTGCAGTTTAGCAGCTCCCGAGAGCCTGTTTGCATAATAGATAAGAATTTAATACTAATAAAGTGTGGCTCTGCATCAGCATGGCCGTTTAGTTTGTGTTCTCCAAACCTAGGTCAGCCTGTGAGATGCCTGCTCCAGTGCTTGGATGTGTAAAGCAAAGCTTTTTGGACAATAAATGACTGCCTCACAAGGAACACAGTGTGCAGTACATGTGCAGGCACTCGAACAAAAATGCAAATACAACTCTACAGTCTCCAGCTATTCCGGTCTGAAATAATTGCCAGCAAATAACTCCATTTAGGGAAAACAAAAAAAAAGAAGCTACTGTTCAAGAAATTATCTTAACAAGTTGTTTGCAAAATCAGCTGTTTTTTGGTATAATTAAGAAGAACATCCACACAACCCCTAAGCAGACAGACCCCATTTCTTTGCCCCTGCTTGGGGCTGCCTGGATATGGATGTTCTCCAGCCTAGAAGGATTTGAGAGGCAGCCTCAGCCCCTTGATAGGACATTTAACCATGGACCTATGGCTCCCCCACCCAGGGCTGAATTCAGCCAGCTGGGAGCAAGGAAAAGCTGACACAGAGCTGTGCTGTGGCAGGTTTGATCAGCTCACTGCAACCTAACAGTCAAGAGCTTTGTTGCCCAAAGGGCTTGGGAGTAACCTTTCATTTGGGATAATGTGAATATGGCAGTCAATACCTTCAGGGTTGAAATAAGAAGAACCCAAAGCCAACAGAAAAGGGACTATGGGAGATGGAGTGATAGTGTGGTGCTGTGAAGAAAAACCCTATGAGGTTTTTCTCCTTGCAGGAATCCCTTCAAGGGCCTCAACTGCTGTCCTTCCCACTTGGTTCAGCAAGGACGTGTTGCATCTTTGCACCACCAATGTCATCTCAGTTGTGTTCAGCAAGGGCGTGTGAGGCACCATGAGGATCAAGAGACCCATCTCATAGAATGTTTAGGGCTGGACCTCCAAAGGGCATCTAGTGCAGCCCCCCTGCAGGGAGCAGGGACACCCTCAACTAGCCCAGGCTGCTCAGAGCCTTGGCCAACCTCACCTGGAATAGCTCCAGGGATGGGGCCTCAACCACCTCCCTGGGGAGCCTGTTCCACTGATCCACCACCCTCAAGGTGAAGTAAAAAGACACAGAACTGCCTTCATGTCACCCCAGTTGCCAAACACCAATACCTCTCACAGAGTCTTCTCTCAATCTGCAAAGCTGCATTAAAACATTGAGCAGAGATGTCCAGAAGGGAGTCTGTTTCCTGACCAAGAAACTCAATATCTCTATCCCACACATGCCAGTGTCTCTGTTCACAGCAAGACCAGCCAAGTAGGCAAGCTTGCTTATAAATCAGGATGTCCAGCAGCTGTCAGAGACACGAATCCTTCACTGAGAACCTTCTCCTGCCAGTGTTTAATTCAGGAAGCCGCCAGTCTGAGCGTTTCACCTCTCTCTAGCTGCTAGGGTATCATGTAAGGACAGAGGTAGCAGCTAAGGGAGAAGGATTTAGCTTCTGAAGGCACAGCAAAACCCTTCATTTTGACCTGGAAAGCAAGTGGAATTTCAGCCAAAAGCTTGTTCGGATGTATCTGGGTAAAAGCTGGGTAAATTCCACTCATTTCCTATATCAAAGAAGGGTGCATCTGAAAGTCTTTTAATGATTTTCAAAAGTGTTAAGAAAACTTTATCTACTCTCATTAAGCATTAAAGGCTTTCTTTTTTTATTTTTATAAATACAAAGAAAATTCAGAACATCTGTAGTCTAAAATAATTATTTGACACAGACTGTTTTGGGTATGAAATCCATAAGCTTTACAAAATTTGCCCTGTACTACTCACTGAGATGGACTGATGAAGGAAATCCAGATGACTCAGACTTCTTCCTTTCCTTCAAAAGAAATGGCTGGCCACAAAAAATCTTCTTTTTTCTATGGACAGGCACAATGAGTTGGTCAGTCCCCCCCTGATGGCAAGTCAGCTATTAATATATACCCCATAGTCAGCTTGCTAATGATCTTGCACTAATGGAAATGCATTTTGGGTCTGGTTTATGAGATCGTATTGCAAAGTGCAAAGGTAAACTGGAAAGCACCAAAAACTTGTAGATAACTCCATGATTGTCTTATTAACTTTGCCATCAGCTTGCTTTAAATATGTCTCAGCCTTTGTGTAAGAACCTCAGTGTAATCAAGAATGTGTAATTAGAGTGCATAAGTTAATTCAGACTAACTGCTTTCTGTAGATATTCACAGTGGACATCATGGCATGGGCTTCAATTTCAAAATGAGGTGTTAACTCATTCCTTAGCTACCTCTCTAATATTTGCTCTGCAAACAAGATTTAGCTTGTGAGGAGAGGGGCTAAACCTAGTACAGGATAAGAGAACAATTAAAATAACTAGGCAGCTAATATCTCATACCTATGTTACTGAAGAAAATATGGTTATTTTAGCCTGTCCTTTGTAGCAAATGCCTGACTCCTCAAATAACTATTCCAATAATCTCAACGTGCATATAAAAATAAATTTGACTTTAGGCTATGTCACTTCCTATTACAATGTAAAAGCTAAAAGAACAGTGAGCAGCCAACTATGGAAATAGTTTTACAAATGGAGAGTGAATATACACAGCATCCAGAGTTGGGTGGTTAATTGCTATAGTCCACCACATATGATTATATAGAATAGATAATGGAATAGACATTTTTATAGTCTGTTGATAAAATTACAGTAAATCCATTCCTTCTTTTTCTAGGGTTTCCGAAAATCTTAAGAATGAGAATGCCTGTTTGTGAGAATTCAGATGATACTGCTTTTGGATTAGTTGTACATATATTTCACTACTAGAGATGCTGACATCTTATAAATAGTTCTAAACTTCCTTTGACCTGTAAAATCCTCCAATTCCCAACATACAACAAAAGTTTTGCTCTGTAACACATGAAAAATAGCAGTCTAGGTCTGGAGGTGCAAGAATTGTGTTCGTGTCAGATAAGTATTTTGGCAGACATGGATGACAAGATGCTGACAGCTCACTTGTCATCTACCACTGATGCTCCTGCTCATAGCAGCTGGTCTATGAAAGTGGGGCAAAAAATATCCAAACAAGATTCTCTCTAGGGCCATCGATTGGCACTGAACGGGACACTTTCCCAATTATTTATTTGCAAAACAAACTGTCCAAACTATAACAAAAGTTGCCTGCTGACAGCAATTCTGCAATTCAGAAGGGCACTAATCCAAAAGATAGTAGTCAGTAATGAGGGGGCAAAAGGCAGAAAGCTTGGCAGTGGACAGAGAGAGGTTTCCTGGAAGCACACTTAGAGAAAGTGGAAATTTTTGCTGCCCAGCTATATAACTTAGGGTTTAGCACTTCAACTCTATCTCCTTGGAGTAATGGAAGCAAGTCAATTATGAAGTGATTAAGATAATTAAGTACTTTCCTAGAACTAAGAAGGAACTGTCAGCCTGTGGAATCCCATGTATTTTGCCTGCAGGGCAGAAGAGGTAGATAAGATTAGAGAGAAAGAAGGTGTAGGGATCTTCAAGGGTTTTGTGTCCTTGCCAAAGTTTCCTTTTTTTAAAAGCCAGGTGAAAGTGCTGGTAAAACCCCTTGTGATCATCCTGTTCAAATCCTGTTTTCCTGCATTTCATAGGTTTTTTTTCCAGTTGAAAGAACAATTACACATGTAACTTACCAAGGAGCAGCTTGACTCAAATTTAGTAAAGACTCCTGTGACCCCCGTGGGGTAAAGATCTCTCTCCAAGAGAGCAAGATGGTAGTGCAGAGATGACAGAGCATGGAAGTGGTCAGCAATCCTGATCTAATGATTCCCCACTCATGCTGCTGTAGAGCAATCTGTCTGGGTGCAAAGTTGAGGGTGGGATGTGTCTCACCTAATTTTAGCTTTGTCTTGTCTAAGCCAGTCTCAGCTATGCTCCCTTTATAGTCACTGGAGGTTAGGAAGACATTGCCAGAGGGTGATTCAACCTACTTATCTTAGAGATTTATCTGGTGATGGGAACAAACCCTATATGGGTAGGGAGGTGCCTGTCTCCCTCTCTCTGCCTCCATGAACTAGAGAAGGGAGAAAGACTAACCTGAGGTGGATGGTTAGGTGGGTTGAGCCTCATGCCACACTTCTTGTCACAAGAGTCCAAGAGCAGCAGTCACCTTTTCCTGTGAATTTTTTCTAGCTTGCAGTCTTCTGACAGGCAGATCCAAAATGCAACTTCTAAACATGCAGGACTGACATAAAGCTGAAATAATTCTTATTCTATCATAGATGTAAAGTTTTTTTCAGCAGCTGTAAAAACTTTTCTAACACCGTTAGTGTAATTACCAGAAAACCTGCTTTTCTGACCTTCTTTTTCTGAGGCTTGACTTCGTTATGGTGATTACAGCTACCAGTAAACCAAGAACATTACCTCTCAACCAGCAGACAATGTAATAAATTCCCCTAAAACTTCCAAAGCAATTGCACAAGGCTTTAGATATGAATCCTCCACTAGAGTCAAAAGGAAATGCATGGTTAATGGTCCACACACTTCTTTGGAAATGTGTGTCCTAATTATTTTTCCAGTCTGCAAAAGCAGTTACTGCACCCAAGTTTAATATTAAAAAGAGTGAAATGTCAACGGGCTGAGGTGTATCATAGGTTATGCACACAATGCCAAAATGGCAGCAAGAGAGCTATCTCATTCAGGGAATATATGCATATATCCTATTTTAGAGCTTTTGGAGCAGTGAGACAGCTGGTAGTGAAATCACTGGTACACATGCAAGTGAGTCAGAGAGGAGAAAGGGTAATGGGAGACTCCCACAAGTGGGAAGCTCAGTGGATCTAGACATAACTATGCCAAACCAATTTGCAGTTGCACATAGTTAAGCCATGATTTGCACTTTGATGATGAGTGAACGAGAAGGGAAAGAGCTGTCTGTAAGACATGACTCATCCATTTCTTTTTCTTGAAAAAGAAGAAAAAAAAAAAGAGAAAAAACCCACTCTTGTGAAAGAGTGCTGCTGGATGACATCACCAGTGGTGGGAATAGACATGAAAATGTTTAAGTTCCAGAGGTGTGACTCTGCCATTTGCACCCAAAGCAGCATGGCCAGCTTGGGAGAGGAACTGGTGGATGCTGAACTCCGGGCACATTCTAGTTGTGGGACACAGATGGACATGGAAATAACAAAGTACTTTTGTATGTTAACATACCTGAGAAGAAACCAACCCCTTTCTTTCTTTATTTTTTTTTTGACATCTGTGGAAAGAATGTCCTGAAATGTTCAGGAAATCCTCTCCAGCTTTGCTTTGGACAATGTTGTTGTCCCAAATAGACTGTGAGCCTTGGAAAAGTGATTCCAAAGGGAAAAGCACATATTCCTCCTGAAAGCACAAGCAGTGTTTTGGAGAGTAAGTGCAAAGCCAGGAGAGATGTCCTGCACTGAAACAGAGGAACTGACAAGTTCATCTTGAAATGCTCTAAGTGGCTACACTTAAGCATTTAGGGACAGAATCGTAAATACAGATGAGATTCCAAAAATAACTCTGGGACAGTTTCCTAAATGCATTTGCAAGCACAGGCTTTAAGGTGCCAGCAAGTTCAGCTGGGGCACTGCAGGCTGCTGCTGCTCCTCACTTCACAGCTTTCTGAACAGCAGCTCTCTGCCAGGTCCTGGTGCTGGTTGCAGGCACGCATGTTATGGCCAGTTACAGACCAGCCAGCCACTCTTTTTTGGCAGGAGCTGGTGGGCTGCTGCTGGAATGAGGCACCCCACAGGGCATCCTACCCCTTCCACCATGTCAGGCTCTCCCCTGTGCCCTTTTCTGGTGCTGCACACCAGAGGGCAGGAGGTGACCGTGCACAGGAGGTGACCGTGCACAGCCCCAGGGGTGGGACTGCTGCCTGCCTGACCCCATCGAGGTTTAGCACAGGCTAAAAGGGGGGTAGGATGCACCTCCCTGCACCGTTACCTTGGGCATTGTTGATCCAGCTCATAAAAACCAGGATGGTAGCTGATTAAGGCTGCAGGGGTGAGGCAGATAACTGCCTCTGTCCCCCTTCACAGCAGCAACCATAGGGTCGACTGGGAACTAATTCCTTCCTGGGTTTTTTAATCCAAACCTTTTCATCTTGAGTGAAAGGTGCCAGAGAGCCACTGCTGTGCTCCTGGCTTGAAATGGGTACTTCACACTGAGCAAGGCCAAAAGGGGGTTGCACTAGATGATCTTCTAGGTGCCTTCCAACCCCTGACACTCTGTGATTCTGTGATTATTTGAGATGCCCCAAGCCCATACAAGCAATGCCAGCAGAGTGACCTTGTGATTTTCTCTCCATGCTCTGGCTCAAAACCCATTAGATGGGATTTTCAGCATCAGTTAGGAGGAGTTTGGTGACATCAGAACATGGGTTCTGATTTATCTACAGTTGTTTTCCATCCTGCAGCCTCACAGTGGTGGCCTTTTTCTTCCACGGGGCATTATGCTGTCAGACTGCACGGTAATGAGATCTTTTCAGTAGAGGTAATTTCAACTGGAAACTCAAATGAGTTTTATGACGGGTCCACATCCATGTGCATAGTCAATTCTCCTCTAAATGTGTTCTCCCTTGCCAAAGAGTGGTGTATTCAAGACAAGAACATGAAACCCCTTACAGTATGGTTGGGATTTCTATTTCCAGGCACAAAACCAAGGCAAGCTGCACTTGATACTTGATAATCTGACACTGTAGGTGCTCTAGGAGATGTGTGGATAATCAGACCAGCCCTGCTGAAGAATGACTGCTGACTGAAAGGGAGGAGGGTGTGGGGTAGTGGTGGAAGGGTAAGAAGGAGGTCAGACAGGACCATGGGCCAGACACCTAGCAAGGAACACTGTGGTGTAACAGGCAGCACATGGATGGGAGACATCCTATTGTTGTTTTTTTTTAATTAAAGATAAAATCTCTGGGTTCATTCTGACTTTTTAAATATTTTTTTTTAATCTTATCTTAAATATTTTCCATAATCTGGCTTGGAAGATCTTATGTCAGTACGAATGTTTGTGGTGTTGGCACACATTGCAGTAAGAAATCACCAACAATGGCACCAAAGCATTAATATAAAGCAGCATTTTTGTGGCTGTGTGAATTTATTGCTTGTGAAGGGTGACTCACTGATAGCTGAGGAGGCTAAGAGGCTCAGTTAATCCATAAAAGAGAGAAAGCAAACAATTCTCCCATTGCCATTCCTCACAGTGCATCTCCTTTTGCAAGGACCAGCTTCAGAGGTAAGAGGATTGACAGTAAATAAATTCATAGTTAGGATATGAAGCAACCCACTCATTCCACAGTCTTATCTAGCAGATAGTTTGTGTCACTTGGTGATATCTAAAACATTTGTTATCTTGGGCTCAGGTGCCTTATGACATTCACACTTGAGTGGTGATGGCTTCTCCTCCCTGTCCAGTCTGGGCTTTCTAGTGATTTGGGAATGGATGCTGGACAATCAGGTGTCAGTCACCTTCTGTCTGTTCTTACTTTTTGTCTTAAGAGCAACAGCTTGTCTGCAGTCCTGGAAACACCATTAGGGGTCTGTGTGACTCAATTTATGACTCAGGAAACTGCTTATTCTGCCTTTCAAAGCACCACATTTTTAGTTCCAGATTTCAGTCAAACTCAAGTCAGATCAAACTAATTCCCACCCACCCCCCCCCAAGTAATTTAATTATTCTGCACATCTGAAAAAAAAAAAAAAGCAAAAAAAAAACCCCACTCAACCAATAAATCCTCATATTTTATAATAAATACCTACTGGGTATTTACTGGACATTGAGATAACATGGTTACTTACCCCATACCTCACTTCTAACAAGTTTTACACTGCTTGGCTGGTACCTGTGGTAATTTTAGGGGTGCATATGTCCACAAATATGTTGTGCATCTGTGTCCTGACATCATGGCCAGAAAGTTCTGCCTTGACACTGGCAAACACCTCCTGGAATAAAGCTACTGGACACCCTCAGCACTTGTAGCTGTCTGAATCCTTCCCCAGACCATTGAACACAGTGAACATGTCCCTGCACAGCCTCCTGCTCACAAAGCAGCTCAAAAAGCCATGGGTTTGTTTTAACAGGTTAATCTTCCTCTCCTCCATCCACTTTCTAACGCAGCCCAACGAGCTGAATGAGTTGAACACAACTTTGTGGCTTTCATCTTTCTCTTCTGACCTAAGACAATCTCCACAAATTAAGGTCTTGAAACAGAATTCTCCTCTCCAGGATGTCCAAAGTTAAAATCCAGATTGCAGTGCCTGTCCCAGGCACTGAGACTCTCACTGTCTACCAGGATGACCTTTTTTGTGGGCACAAGGGCAGGTTCCTCCTGCTTCGTGTCCTCCTCAGCCCACTTTGTGCTCTTACAGAAAGCAAAACCAGCAGAAAAACAAAATCCCCTTTGTTCACCTAATGCTTTAGGAGAGTTAGAGAAAACCCCTCTCAGTTCTAGGGTTTGAAGTCCTCAGCTCTCTTCCCTGTCCCTCTGCAAGGGCTTGCTGCCTGTGTGCTGGGGCTGGGAAGATGTGCAAGCACCAGGAGCTGCAGCCAGCAGATTTCTGTGACAGTTGGAGCTGGCATGAGGTGGGGCAGGCAGCTGGGGGGGGTTACACCATCACACAAAGCTGCAGACAGCCAGCACTGAGTTTGCCCAGACCACAGGCACATGAGCATGCACTCTCTGGAAGGTGGACCTCTCTCTGCAGCACAGGAGCTAAGCCATGAGCAGCTCACTCCGCAGGGCAAGAGGTCTCTCCCAAAGTGTATGTGAAGTCTTTACATAGGTTCCTCGAGCCTTTCCAGAAGTTCCCATAGCTCCTCTGGCAGCCTTTCAGAGACATGAAAGCTCAGGGCTGCATGATCTGGCTGCAGCTGTGTCCGTGAAGTCCCTACCCCATCCCTGGAGCTATTGCAGGGGAGGCTGGCCAAGGCTCTGAGCAGCCTGGGCTAGTTGAGGGTGTCCCTGCTCCCTGCAGGGGGCTGCACTAGATGCCCTTTGGAGCTCCCTTCCAGACCTAAACATTCTATGATTCTGTTGGTTTTTGTCTGTGATCTGCACTGGAAGATAGGCAATGTAGCTTCTTTCCTTGCTATGGAAGAGCAATATGAAAATATAATATATGCATCCAAATTCCAATAGACCACAGCTGAAATGAAATTAACCTCTGATTGTTGAGAAGCTTGCATCTCTCATGAGTGGCAAAGGATTGCCTGAGGTCACCTCCATCCAATACCAACACCACCTTTCTGCACGTAACACACCATTGGCAAGGAAATCCGCTTTAAACCGACCATTTTTAGAGCCACCTCTAAGCAAGATTTCCCCCTCCCACTTTCAGTTCAGACAGCTTCTCTTTCTTTTTATTTTTAAGACCAGAAATGTGCCAAGTACAGAAATGAAGGGACAGAAACCCCTTTCTTTCCCCTCACCAGGCTAAATATTTTAAAAACCTGTGTGACCTAGACTTTTTATTTTATTTTACTTATTTTACTTATTTTATTTTATTTTATTTTATTTTATTTTATTTTATTTTATTTTATTTCTATTATTAAAGCAGAATGCATGGTTTAGGGGAGGGACTAGGTGATGTGCTTGTGAAGACAGAAGACAGGGTGGTGCTGGGATTGAAATAGTGAGAAAGCACTTCATGGTGAAAATAATTAAATTAAAATTAATTAAAACCAAGAGGTCAATGCACACCACAAGCCTGAAGCTGCTTCCCTTAGCCTGCCTGAAGATAAAGAAACTGTTGGAAGGCTGGGGTAGGGAAAGCCCTGTCTTTGCTCCTTACAATGATGCTGAAGAGGGTATCAGAGGGGTCTGGATTTGCTGGCTCTCCAAACTCAGCCCCAGCCCCCAGCAGCCAGGAGCTATCATAGCACCCAAGCCATGCACCTGTGTTATAAAAGCAGATTTTCCATCACCAAGGGGTGCTGATGCAAGTCCTGCCAGCTCTGCTGGCTGCTCCCCTCTGCTCCAACAACACTGCCTCTGTCTGCAATAGGCATTACAGCATGAAAACAAGGGGAAAGAAATTAAGCTGAACAGGAGGAAAATTTGCTGCCACAAAGCCCGTTTAGATTGCAAACTCGTGTCCCCAGGGAAGTCGTTAGGAAGAGCTGTAGCTTGAGTAATTTAAAACTACCTGGGACAAAATGATCCAGAAGGGAGAGTAGGAAACTATCCTGGGCTGGCAGCAGAGGAGCTTGGATCACTGCAGATGATGCTGGTGCTAAGTTTCCAAGTGGCTGTGAAAACATGATGAGACTGAGAGGAAAACATCCACTCTGGGCTTTTAAAAAGAGAGCAACTGAAGCCTCTTGATAATTCCCAATTATTTTTTATTTATTTTTCATTTTCTGGCTAATCTTGCATATGCAGAGCGCTGCCTACACCTCAGCTGCTCATTGGAAAATCAAGCAACAAAAAAAAAATCAAACAAAACCACGAGTACTGAACTGTACACTTATTCCTGACAGGGCAGGAGTTATCCAGTCATTGAATCAGGGTTTGCAAAAAAAATATATATTTTTTTGTCTGCCTCCAGAAGACAGAGCCTGTATCACCTCCTGCTCTGCTGATTTTTCAACAGCACCTGGGTCCTGGTAATACTTGGAGAAAATCTGAGTAAAAGCCTGAAGTTAAAAGTTGCATTTAAAGCCAAANATTTAAATAAATAATAATAATAATTAAATTTCACATTAAACTGTATATAAAATACATGAATTTCATCACAGTTTGGGTGAAATTGTAATGGAATTAAAAAGAAGAGCTGGACTTGACCACTTATGCTGGTTTGTTTTTTTTAGAAAGCTCTTGGCTTTAACTCAGTGCCTCACACAAACTTCCTGTATGACTTCGAACAAGACGGTTATTCCTTCTGTCTCACTTCCCCT
Source organism: Ceyx cyanopectus (assembly GCA_013401355.1). NCBI lineage: Eukaryota > Metazoa > Chordata > Aves > Coraciiformes > Alcedinidae > Ceyx > Ceyx cyanopectus. The sequence continues at coordinate 6,161 of VYZU01017468.1, read as the reverse complement.
TCAGTGAAACAGGAGGTGTTTGGGTCCTCACTTGCCAGTCTTTGCCTCTCCATCTTTCTTGGGCTTACCAACACCATGAGATGAAGCTCATTTTATACCCCTTTTAAACGTGTGCAAGTTTTTATATATACATTTTTATAGAAATAATTGTAGAATTAATTACATTTATATATTAATTAATTTATATAAATATAAATCTCATGATTTTGTTGTTGTCTTTGGCATTCACTGCACTAACTTTTGAAGTTCAGATTAATATTTATATATTTATATATAATATATAAATAATTTATAAATATATATTTATATATAAATATGTATATAAATATCATATTTATATATATTATATAAAATATTTATATAAGCACAAATATAAATCAACCCATCTATTTTTTTATGTTTTTACAGAATATGGTGCTGTTATACTGACCTCATCTCTGGGCAGAGTTATCATTCCTTTTAAAGTTACCAGGTGCTTAGTGATGGGAATTTCTCACTCAAAAACTGCAAGGAGAACTCATAGAGGGATTCATTTGCCTCTAACCTCAGGCAAACAACTGCCATTGGGATTTAGCAATCTTGGTAGATAGATTTATTAATTTTTTTTAATGTAATTTAAGTGGTTTAAATTTGGTGTATTCTTTCGTGGTCAAAACCAGAGAAAAGTTTCACAAAACATCTGCAATATGTTGAAATGGAACATCTGGACAACTCAACACTAGCTTTAAAAGAAATTTTTATCTTAAAGTTTCATTTTCCCCTTCCAGATTTTTCCCCCTCTGTTGAGTGCAATGTATTGAATGACTTCTAATTATTTTGTCACATTTTCTTTTTTTTTTTTTTGTCCTTTTTACTATTCTGCCTTGGTTTTGAAGAGTTACAGATTGATTAAAGCAAATGTGTAGTTCTGTGGGAGTGCAGCTTTCTCAACATTTTCAATGTAAAGTCTGAGTCAACAAAGAGAAAAAACTCTGCAAAACTCTAATAATAGAATTCAGTGTGTGTGTGAGGGATGAATTAAGTGTAAAAAAAAATAAAATAATTTAAACTTCCCCAGAAAAGAACAACCCTCCAAGCCTATGACTTGTCATTTCTTTTAGAAAGAACACTTCATTAAAGACATACAATGACAAAATGGAATAGAATATTCAATATATTTTTAGCATTATATTTTCACAGAAGACAATCTCTTGCATTTTTATTTGAAGCTAGAGAGTCTTTATGATCTTTAAAACCTCAATTTCTTATACAGCTACTATTTCTAAGCAGGAGGCTTTTCTACTTTTGTTCTTTCTACATAAAGATCATATATTCAGATCTCCAAAGAGGACATATCTATCCAAGCCCTTCTAATTTATATAAGGAATAAAACCATAAGTACCTTAAGAAAAATGATGGACTGACAAATGTGAAGAATCCTACCAGCTATTTAATGTACCCCTGTAAATCCTGAGCAGCACCTTTTGAGGCTGTCTGTATTTTTTCACACTATGCATCATTTAAGCTGAAGATGTCAAAAGTTTTAAAAGCAACTGTGCAAGTTTATGGCAGAAAAAGCTCCTACTCAAATAGAAGTTTAGAAGGTCATCTAGTCCAACCCCCCTGCCAGAGCAGGGGCACCTAGACCAAGTCACCCAGGAACAGATCCGGGTGGGTCTGGGATGTCTCCAGAGAAGGAGACAATCAAGACAATTCAATTAAAGACAAGAAGAATAAGATATTTTTTCTCATAAAACCATCTCCTGCTCTCCTTCCACAAGTATCAGGTGTGTTCCTCCTCTGTGGGCAGGATCCTTCCAGAGCTGAGATCTCCCTACCTTGGATTCAGAAAGGATGTGGGACAAACCTGTCACCTATGCCCCATTAAAATAAGTGGAAGATGGGCTCCTAATTCCCTTAGTAACTTCTGCAAGTGTGAAGTTGTGACAATAAGCAGCCAAAATATTGTGCATCACTTCAGAGCTGCACCACAGCCTCCTGCACAGCCTGTTCCCTATGGAAGGATGAAGTGTGGAGAGTGAATAAACATAACATTTAAAACCTCATTATAACACCAGTGATCCAAATGCATCCAATCCAGTCGAGCTTATCAGCTATCTCTTGTTCAGTACTCACACAGAAAGCTTCCCTCCCTCCACCCCAGCTTTTAAATCAACTTTGTTGAAAGCCACAAAGACAATCTGGGTCCTTTTTCCCCAGATCCCAGTGAGCAGCTGCCGTGTAACACGAGTCCTGCAGCCCACACTCTCTTTTGTCTGTGCCCTCCCAGCTACAGAGTGGGTTATTGGATGGCCTTTGGCAGGATTAAGAGGGCCAATGCACAAATTCAGAATTTTTTATTATTTTTTTTTTGGTGCTACTTAAGTAAATATCATCATCTGTGCAACCCTGCTATCTTCTACCAGAGATTTGGGATATTTTGTATTAGAAAAGGGTGGTTTTTGGGTACATACATAATTTGAAAAATCATAATACTTTTGTTTTCTTGAATGCAAGTGATAAATAATACACTCTTATTAATAACACCTTCTGTGACTGCCAATCTATCACTGAAGACTAAGCAAAAAAGGTTATTTTTTTCCTCCTACACCCTATGGCTCCTCCTCACCCCCTCCAAAACCCTCTGATTCTCTGTGCTTTTCCATCCCCATGATGACCTCTGCAGTGCCTGCCCCAAGAGGTAATTCATCCAGAGGAGAAGCTCTGCCCAGGCCACTTGCTTTTTTATATCTCTGCTTTTTACCTTGCTTTTCTCTGCTGTAAATGCAGAATCTGAGGAGACAAATTGACCTGAAGAGACAGGGTGAAATTCATGAGGAGAGGAGTCAAGTCAGTATTGTTGATCCAGACATTTCTACAGTGTGAGCTTCACATCCCTTTGTTGTTCTTATGGTAAGCATATCGTTTGCATTATGGGATGGATTCTTTGATACTGATAAGGTACCTAATTCAGCATAGTGGGAAAAATCAGATTTTTTTTGTTTCATTGGTCTATACTAGGAACAATAGCATTTGTTTTTACAGCTACCTGTCTTTGCATCTTCTCTGCCTTTTTTTCATCTACAAACATTGACCCTTCTCTGTGTCAGCTGCTCAGGTTTTGTGAAGGATAAGTGAGAAAGATGCTTGCAACAGCATCTCCAGCACAAAGTGAGTGCACCTGGCCTCAAGGCAAATGAGGCTTCTCCATGCAGCTTCCTCTTAGTCAACAGCAGAAAGTTTCATCTGCTCCACTGATTGGAAGTTAAGGATGGGAGACAGTTTGAACCCTAAGTCAATTCCTTAGTCCACTATGTGTTTTCTGTGCAGCTCAGCTCAAGGTTTATGTAGCACCCACCTCCTCTCAAGCAATATGTTTCCTGTCTCACCTGCAGCCTGCTCTTAAAATAAATGAGAATTTGTATGTGCATTGCCCTATTTCCTCTAGTGGCAGGTATGAGTTGGGCTTTTTAAAGACAAATGTACACTTATTTCTGCTGGTGAGTGCACAGAGAGTTTGGATTTCCTTCATGACTTCCCAAGCAATTCAATCAACTTCAATAATCTTAAGACAAGAGGGTGGCCCATTCATTTGAGCCTGGACTTTACCATAATTTCTGATTTAGAGTGGTTGACTGTGGCCACTGCTAAATATCCTTCCTCCTGACACTGATGTTTAGGAACTGTGGCCTTGCATCTGGAAAACCAGGGGTGTTGACAAATAGTCTTGGAAGGATTTACTTTCGTTTAAAGGGATGGTTTGAAAATACCACAAAGGATTTGTGGCAAACTTTCCAGAAGACTCCATCCCTCTTGGTTGTTTTTTTTTAATGAGAACCCTGCAGAAGAGCTCTGTCAGGCCAGTGATTAATACAAGCCATCTTCTGTACAGCTTTCTGAGAAGAAAACAAAGTATTCTGAGATAGCAGCACATGACAGGGGTGTTTAATAGTGGCACTTACCCTTTAGCTTGTCCTGTTAGAGAAACAGACCTATCTTTGACAGCACCTCGAGTTAATAAATAATGCTTTTGTGGTCATCTGAGTGGAAAATCCCTATCAGGAGAAAGCCATTTGTGTTGCAAATGAGATGGCAGGGGACAGGCAATGAGCTGTTTTAAGACCTACTGACAGAAGTCCACAGTTCATGCCTAAGCAACTCTTCTACTGAGGGTCAGAAATGTAAAACACAAGCTGCAATATTATTTTTTTTTTTCCCTACAAATTAAACTGGAAGCTCTGATCTGAGCTTGCCAATCCTGAAGCTGAACCTAGCCCTTGGAGTATGGGAGTTTGTGCTGAGTCAGGAGGGGCAGAGCTTTGCACAGACCTTGGAGCAAGGAGGGTGGAGGCACAGCCCCCTCAGGAGACTGCAGAGATGTGATTAAACCCAGAAATCTTTTTATATTAAGACAAATGCAGCCTGAACTGTCCAGCTTGGCCAAAACAAAGACAACCATCTCATGCCCACAGCAGCTTTTGGTCACACTTCAACATTTTAAGTTTTGTCATGCTTCTTTTCAACCCCAGCTCTGTTACTGAATTGATGTAAAGATACATTTTCTAGGAAAAAGATAAAAAAAATAAATTAAAAGGTGGTCCAGCCAGGGAAGGCTCATCCACAAGTGCAGATAAAGCTTCTTCCCATGCACCATCAACTCTCTAGTCCAGCTTCCTGCACTATATATATATATATATATATTTTATTTTTTTTTTNTTGCCTTCCCACAAAAGCAAACCTACTAGGTTTTGCAACTTCACTTTGTGTGAAACTTTCTCACTGGGGCAGATGGCATTGCCTTCACTCTTCTGGCAGCTCTGAGAGGAAATCAAAGCTAATTCTGGCACCATAAATTCAAAGCTGATGACTACGGTTGTCTTCTAAAAGGAGCAGCTTCTTCCATTGATAGAGAAGAAAGGGTGAATAAAAGCAACCCAAACTGATGCTGGCAGCAGATAAAGATACCATCAAGCTCCTTCAGAGACCTGTGCTGAGAGGCACAGAGTGTTGACTCTCAGCAGCCAGGAGGGACTGCTCTGCACTGCATCCCTTGGGGAAGAGCCAGTGGTTACTCACAGCACCCATCTGCTCGGGAGGACTGGCACATCTAGCAGTTTCATCACTGAAGGCATGGCCCAGATCACCCCAGTTCCAGCCACATACCTGTGGGGCTCCCTTGAATGAAGACAGGCTCCCCAGCCTGCTTGTCACCTGCCTTTTAGGACCAAAGCTCTTCAACCTGTAGTGCCTCGTGCTGTCACCCAACCACTTGGGAGATTTTTCAACCAACCTCTCCTTTTTGGTGCCCTCACTCTGTGGCAAACCTGTGATAATGTCCCATTATCCCCCTCCAGTTCCTCCTTTGCTGTGGGACCTACAAGAACTTGGCAGGAGCTGCTGCCATGTCAGAGCACTGGCTAACCTGCCAGCCTCTTTCACTGCCTGCAAGTCTATTTGTGGTCTCTGGCTCTGTGTTTTTTTTAAGATCAGGAACTGTCTGAGGCAGGGATGCTTTAATCTCATCTCATCTCATCTCATGCAGCACTCAGCTCAGTGAGGAGAGCTAGACTCAGTTCAGAAAAAAAAAGTGATTTTTACCTACTCTGATTTTGGGAGGGTAGCTGTGAATTGAAAGTAAACCAGTATTTGATGCCATTTGAGCTGGATAATGGTGATTGTTCCCAGAAGGCAGCCTCCTGTGAGTGTTGTGTGCCCTTTTTCAGCTTGTCTCAGACCTTTTCCTCCCACCTCCTGTCCCTGTTTCCTCTTCACCTTCATGTGCATACCCTCCCAGCACAGGAGCAGGTGCTCCAAACATCTCACTCCATCCCCATCCACTCCAGCAATGCAGATGAGTTAACAATACAGAGGTTGCTTGCCAGTAAATCACACATGAAATTATGATTTTGTAATTTTCTGCCACTTAGAAAATCTCCTAAAGCCCTAGAAAAGCTGAAGTCACTAAGTCTGATCCAGCAGCAGTCTCTCCTGAATCCCAATTCCACTTTCTCACCACAACTGATTGCAAGCCCTGGGAGTCAGAGTGACTAAAGGATTGGGATGTGCTGGTTACTCTGAAGCCTGTCAGTGGTGGGTGCCTAGACTCCTTTGAAAATCCCAGTCTGAATGCTTGCCAGCTTGTGAATATCAATGGCCTTCTAACATTCTGAGCTCTGCAGAAA
>VYZU01017467.1:10710-22728 GCA_013401355.1 Ceyx cyanopectus | reverse complement strand
ATTACATACATACACGGAGTGCAGAGTCAAATATAAAACCAAAGGTTTCTCAATTAGCTGTTTGTTTACTACAATTAAATACCTGGTAAACATGGGTCACATAGAAAGTTCTCTGGTAAGATTGTTTTAAGCAAAGCAAGGAGACTGAAGTACATCTAAATTACTGCAGCTACTTGAAAAATAAGTTTACCAGTTGTGCTTACTGGAAGCCAATTCATTGGTATCAGTAAGAGGCATTCATTCATATTGCTCAACACACAGAAATATGAACATTGCTATGCATGATTAAAAATAAGTGTTCTAACATTGTTCACAGTTGTTGCTGTGCTATTCATACAGAAAAATACTGTCATTTCAGATACAAGATTTTTGCAAAACATTTTACAAATTATACATTATGTACAAATTCCAATAATCTTTTTTTTACACAAGTATTAGAAGACAGTTTAACTGGCTAAGTCTATTATGTAACATTGCTGGATGACCTAGAAAAGTTTAATTTACAGGTTCTGAAATATTTCTCAAAAATACTGCAAGTGGGAATCTTCCAAGTTCTTTCATTTTCAGGGTTCTTTTCCCTGTATTCACCTGATTTTCTTACAAAAAAGTGGTTTTTGTCATTTGCTGTTTACCAGCAGCCATACCTCAACATGCACAATTATTTGCACTACAACCTCTAGAATTATTCCCCCCCTCCAAGTGCTACAACAAATTTTGATCAAGAAATTAGAAATAAGATTCAGCTGAGATACCTGCTTTGTTGCATATATCACCTTCCAGTTCTACTGTGAGTTACATGTGGAGTGAAAAAAACCAAACTTTAACCTTGACAGAATAACCAAAACTAATCTTTAAATGTCTACCTTGGATAATCATGCTAAATAACTGCCAATATTTGGTTGAAGCACTAAAACTCACTGAAAGTTTATGAACATAAAGCCTTTCTGACTAACAGTGCAAGTATAAGGAAAGAGTATTTATTCTGCATATTTCACCTTCCTGCATTATTTTCAGAACTAAAAGGCATTGACACTTGGATGTAATCAGCAGCACCCCAAGTTAACACTGTAAAATGAATAATGGGAAGACAGCCTTTTTGGATTGTGCCAGGCTTTGCTGACACTCATTCCAATTGCCCACTGTTCTGTGTGTTACTGTAAGACTGAAACAAATCTCCAAGACACCCCAAGGCACACTGGAGCAGTTTCAAACACAGGGATGCCATCAAGGCAAAATCCTGTTTGCCCCTCTTTCCTCCCCAGGCCACGTGCTGGGCTCAGTACTTGTTAGTTCTGTGTACTGAACTGGCTTACCCAATAAAAGCCAAAGAAATCCTCCTCTTTCTTACTGAAATAAGTGAGGTTAACAAAAGACGTGGTAAATGCCAGTTGCTCAAACTACAGGGTAGAGTGTATTAGGAAGGAATTTCCTCTTTCCTTCCCCCCCAGCCACCACAGCCTGAATGGCTGCAGGTTCAGGCAGCCTGATCTGCTCATACAGAACATTTCCATATGTAGGACTGCTCCAAGTAGGAAAAAAACCCCCACTTTTGTCAGTAAAATCAACTGCCTGATCCCCATTAAGCATTGCTCAAAATGTCAAGCTGAAAAAAACCCCAAAGATTTCAACAGATAGCAGTATTGACTGCATGCAATTACAGAATAAATCAGAACTGAACCTAACCAATAAATACAGCTAAAAACGTTACTAAATTCATCTTTCATTGTTGCATGATAACATGTATTTTAGAATTCCTATTCTGATACATCAGTTTGTAGCTTATGTGGTTAAATTTAATAAGTTAAAAGTATGTAGCTTATAGGGTGAACAGATCTGATAAATGTGCTTCAAAATGTACACTAACATGGAGCAGGTATATTACTCAGACAGTCTATTACTGCAGTTTTCTTGAATTCCCTTTGAAAATCTTACGTAAAACTTTCAGACCAGAACCATTTTTAAGAATTATTATTATTATTAAGGCTTTTCAAATAGAAACATTAGAAATTCTCTGGGTAAACTTGTATTCAAGACACTTGAAGGTTTGTGAAAGCACAGACTCTCAGAGGAGTCAGCTGAAAAAAACCCCACCTCCTGCCACCTCTCAAGACAAATGCTGCTCTATTGTAACTACATTTACTGCACTATATAGGGTAATATGTTTATCCCTTTTGTTAGTCTAAGCATGTGGTGACCAGAGTCTGAAGGAACACTTCAAATGGCAACTAATTACATCTGCTTACACAATTAATAGCATCTAGTTGATTGCACTGCTGTGAGATGCACACACCCAGAGGGACCATTTTCACCATAACCCATCCAAGGGACCATTGTCACTATAACCCATCCAAGCCAAGCTGAGTAACAGAGGAAAGCATTAAGGCAACTAGATTAACAAAGCAAAGAACCAGAAGTTTAGCACCTCTTCTCCTCTGTTTGCATATTTGTATGAACTCTTCAGCAGAGAACAGTCACCAGGGTACCTCGTTACCACACACAGACATTCCAGCTTTGTGCCCATTTACAGACTCCATGAAATGCACAAATCAGATCCAAGTTACTCCTTTTTTCCTTGGAAGAATCTTATCTGCTGCAGTGGATGCCTTCTGCATTTGCCTTGTACCTCTGCTCGTGTGTGGGATGCCTGGGCTCCAGAGTAGCGGGGTATGCAGCAGTCAGTTCTACTCCAGCTGATGGAGGATGCTTTTCTTTCTGAAAGCTCCCACTGTCTGCAAACTGCAGCTTGGGTCTCTGATGATACTTCACCCTGTACGTGTCAGTCATACAATTGTCTACTGAAAAATAAGTTGTTAGGGCCACGCTGTCATTTCCATCCCCGTAGCCAGCCCTTGGGCCTGTGGGACGAGCTCCTTTCTTCAAGAAGTTTTCAGACACAGTCCAATAGTCATTAACTGCTAAGCGAGGTGGAGAATCTGTTTTGTGAACAAACAGCTCGTTCCCTTGGAAGATCTCTTTATGCCTCTGATCGTGTGTAAACACACTGGCTTCTGAGGGGGGTTTGAAAGGTGCAACCGTTTGTCTCAAGGGATTATTTTGCAGCACTTCTGTCGGTTTCACATCAGCTGCCACGCTGTTTTCTGAGCCAGGCAAAGCATTCAGAGCGTATTTCTTTGGGGGTAAAGGAGGAGGAACATTCTGGTAGACTGCTTCAGGCACCCAAAGAGCATCCACCCTTCGGAGAGGGTGCCCAGCGTGCTCGAGGGGAGGGGGAAGCACCACGGGCCTTTCGGACGGGTTCTGTGGCACACAAGGTGACAGCCCCACCTTGGCACCAAACGTTCTCGTGTGATGAGACTGTGCCTGGGAAGAGGAGTGAAAGTCATTGTTGATCAGCCTCCTTCCACAGACGTTTTCTGCATAGGGGTGGGATACACCATCAGCACTATGTGCTGCCACATTCAGCTTCTCCAACTTGTCTGGAATAAGCCACTCGGAAGAATTCTGTTCGTTTCCTTTGCTCCTGCTTTCTGATTTAATAATGTCTTTAAGAACTGGCTGGAGAGCTGATGATGGGAAAAGTTTCCTGTTGGTCTCAGGCATTTCAGCTCTGAAATACAAAAGCACACAGGATGTATCCATAAAACAGAAGAAAAAGCTCAAAGAGCCCAAGAGGTTTTTTTTCCAAAGACAGCCTTGGTACCACACCTTAAATATTAAACATATCCCAGTTCTCTAGTCAGCTTAACATTTAACAGTTTAACTCAAATAAAAGTTGTATTAAATCACTCCAGGGTTTCATTCATTTGAAATCTAAAGTGCCCCCAAAAACTCTCTGCAAGGGGTTGAGTATCTGGAAGGCAAGATAAATTCCTTCACCATTCAGGTCATGTCAAGGATGACCTCTGCTCTCTTCTGAGCATCCCTGTGACTCAGTCTCATACATCCAATTTTCAAGTAGTGCTAAATTTGTCAGATTCTTGATTTTTAGGAAGAACTGAGCACTTTCAGTTCAAATTAGAAGCAACAGGTATATAGCAGCAGCTTCTGAACAGCAATTACCTTTTCCTCCCTTTCCAGTCAAACTTTTCCAAACTTTATAGGTTTATTTGCCACATGAATTGGTTAATCACTGCCTATTGTACTTTATAAATTCAAAGAGAAAAAAATTCAACACCTCAACTTTTGCATGCTTAATGTTGATTACTATCACCTAACAGAATTCAGTATTTCTTAAACTATTGCATAGTCAATTAATGCTACTATTAATTACCTCTTTACTGGAGGACTGGGCACCTGTAAATGTACTTCTGTCGGAAAATTAACATGAGGTCTGTAGTTAATTTCTGAATTGATCTGGTCTTTCCTCAGATCTGGGGGTAGAAAAAAAAAAATAATTCAAAATAAGCAAAAATACAGTTAAATTCCTTCTTGTAATTCCTCTGAGCTTACAAAGACAAAAACACAACTCAACAGGACAGGTGAAATCTTTCAAGATTTGACCGTGATCAAAATAACCACTTGAAGAACAAACTGTCACAGAGGGTTAAATTTTATATTAATCCAGAATAATCTGAAAGAATTATCATAAAGTAGCTAATTACCATGTTTTTGAGGTACCTTCAAGATAATCTTATCTAATCAAAAGCACATTTTCAAACCCATGTTTGTTCAAACATAAATTTGAATTAACAAATAAGAACCATTGATATAATAATAAAATAATAGTATACACTTTTTATTCACAGGCAAAGAATCATTCTATAAAAATACACCATTTCTGCTCAATGCAGCTCCCAGTTCACAGTACATAAAGGAACACTTAAGTATCCATGTTGACCCTACACAGAATAAAACACAAGTGACAACCAACAGCCTATTTGTTTAGGGAGATTATAAGTCTTCCTAATGCAATAACTGGCCCATTATAATCAGTCACCTGCTCTGAAGGCACTCAAAAGAAGTCTTATTTTGTGTATGTATAGGCTAGATCTGTATTACTCTGCCTATTTCAGATAAACAGGACTTACATTCAAAAAAGGCAGCAAGCACTGCTTAGATTTCTAGCAGAATAATCTCATATTCAACAGACAGTGCTTAGACAACTTTCAATAGGATAACAAGGGCTGTTCCATGTTTTAATCAACAAAAGCTACAAAAATTTTGTATTTATGCTTAAACGATGTAATTTTACCAATATAAAATATTGTTTTATTCACTTGTTATTTCCCCAAGTTTAAATAAAATCTTAGAACTTGTGTCTTGTGAACTGATGAGTCAAAAATCCAACAGAAAAGAACTAAACTAAAAACTGCAGGTGATACTTGAGGATCAGTATCTGCCTGATCTTTAATTGATGAAAGACTAAAGACACTAAATCTTTGACAAAGTACACAGGTTGTAGAGCTAAACTGGCATACAGCACAAAAGAAAAGCTCTCACATGGCTTTCCTCTGAGTCTCAAAATGAAAGAAGTTAATAATAAAAGTAATATTGCTACTCTGGCATGATAACATCACAGCCATAGAAAGAATACTTATGGGAAAATACCATTACTGAATGAGCCCATGTGACACTGGCAAGGGACAGGTAACTAACCTGAAAGGAAGCTCAGAACTGCTGCAATGGGCCATGGCTCAGTGTGAACTAACCCTGGGGTAATATTTCAACCAGAAAACAGTTCATTCTGCTACAGATTTTAATGATCTGTAAATTGCTTTACTGAAAAACAATCACAGGCTCTGACACACTATTTCCTGTGCATATTTCCAATTCAGTATTTATTCTCAGTCCCAGCATCAGGATACAGTCCCAGGAATCAATTACTTAAATAATATGCTAGGTTAACAGCAAATTATTACAACTCTGAAGCCTGCGTTTTGAATTTTCAGACTTTGAATATATCAATTATGTATAAAAATATACCAATATATTTTTACGACCCAATAAATCACCCATACAACTGCTCGTTATTTCTCCAAATTGCTTAATGTGAAGATTACAGATAGTATTTATTTTCTTTTTTTTTAAATTTCTTAATTAAATTTCTTTTTTTTACGCCAAAACGAACTTTTAAGCAATGTAGCCCTCCGAGAGGTATTACCCAAGTCAGCCAGGAGGTGGCAGCAAAGGTTAATAAACCGCTTTCCTCCAGCGCGCCCAAGGCCGCAGGGCGCCAAAGGCGATTGGGTGATCGCAGGTGGTTTGTGCCTTCAGAATTCCGACTAATTTAAAAATAGATGTGTTATTTTCCCTGCCGATGACAGGATACCCATGCACGGTTAAAACCAGACGCAGACGCCATTGGGAATTTTGGCTCTAGGTTCTCTGCAAGCCTAAATAGGGGACGCAGCAGCTCTGTGCTCTGCTGGATCCTTATCAATGGGTCACAAGGAGCTTACCAATAAATACAATATTTTTGTTTACCAAGGTACAAAGCAGTCTGCTTTCAAGATTTAGGAACATTTGTTTTCACATCTGAATAGCCAAAACAGATTTTCAAAAGATGAACAGCTTTCAACAGCCAATAGGTAGGGCAGACAAGTTCTCACTATTTCCATTAAATATTTGCAAAAACCTTCAGAGCCCAATTTCTGGGGAAAAAATAAACCACAAAACAAACAACGAAACACACAGAAACCACCTCATTAAATTCAACTTCCTTCTAACCTGTTTTAGATGCAAGTTTCCTCTACTTTTGATTAGCTGATTTTTATTTATTACTTTGCAAATTAAAAAGCATTTCAGCTTGGTTTGTAACAAGTACCATGGAAAATTCCTCTCCCTGAACCTAGGATTTTTTTTGTGTGGTGAGGTGGTACAGATTTGCACATGTGTAAGGTAGCAAGTGAAGCAACAGACAACAAAACAACAATTACCCTCCCTTCTTTCTGATCCACCTGGCTGAGAAGTTTTAACAAGTCTTTGATTTAAAGCCCCATCCTGAATCTTTGCATCATCTATTTTAAATTGCAAACTTATCAAGTTATTCGAGTGAATTACAAATGTGAGAACACTTTACATTTCAATCCTCAAGGGCTGTTAGACTACACTGGGAAATCTTGAAAGTTTAGGGTTTGGTTTGGGTTTGGTTTTTGTTTTGTTATTAAGCAAAAGTCTTTAGCATTTAAAGACACTCTAGAAAAGCCTTTGTTTCTGTTTCATGTTAAAGTAGATGAAGTAGCCACATGCTTTAATTTGCTCCTCAATTCTTCAAACATGACAGACAAATACATCATCTGCACAAGGGTAACAACTGGTTTTTCTTAAGTGTAGTTGCATATTTTGAATTACTACCAGTGTGTATTTTTCCAAATATTAGGTCTCTTATTTTCTGGAAGAATTATGAGAATGATTTGTTTGTGGTTTTTTTTTGCAGTGACAATTAAAGGCAATTTGAATTCTTCTTTAAATATTCATTAGTGCTTCAGAATTACAGATTGCAGGTAGAATTGTTTCATGCTCTTGAACTGAGTAATTACTAATGGAAAAACCTCTGGATTTGTAATATTACAAACATCACTTTGTATTTCTTTTCAAAGGGAAGCAATTATTAATTTAAGGCATTGGTTCCAAATACATCTTTGAGATCACTGAACAGGCAGCTCTTAGTATTTATTGTATCTTAAATAGGAAGCTATCAAGCACTTGGCCAATTTAAATCACTGATTATTTTACTGACAAGTTAGTTCAAGATCAAAGTGCTCTGAGCTTTCAAGGGGGTAGGAGGGGGAGTAATATAGAAAACAGGGCTTTTAGCATTTGCATTTTTCTATCTTTTTTTAACCCTTACTGCAATTGTCAGGAGTGGCAGTTTCATGAAGAGATCTTTGACTTAGTTATTGGGGAGGGTGGTCATGAAAGCTACTAAAACCCCTTTATGATTGAAAATTATGATTGGTAGCTAGCACAGGGACTGCTCTGAAAATCCATTTAAAACAATCCTATGGTCCTTCCCAGCTTCCAAGAATAACAGTCATCTTTCTTCAACTTTGAAGAATGTGAGGCTGGAAAGTTTGCTGTCCATGTCATGTGTTCTTTATAAACAACAAAAAAATGGCCTTCCCAGTTCATCCAGTTCAAACTTCATGAAGGCTAACTCATTAACATAAATTAAGGATACTATATCTGCTTAATAGTCATGTTTTCCTGCTAAAATATCACACATATTAGGGACTCACCTTGGGTGGTATTTGCTACAGAGGTACAACTATGTGCTGCTGCTCACTACTAGTGAAAAAAGCAGTCTTTGAGTTGCAGAACACCCATGTGATCCAATGTTACTATCTTTGTAATGCTCTAACAATAAGTTTATTTTTGTAAGTCAGGGCCAGAATTCCTGAAGTGCTGAACAGTAGCCTTATTCAGCTCCAGTTAGAAGTGTTAAAGAACTGTTAAAGGACAAATGGTGCCCACAATTGGAAGTCCAACATTATTTCCATTAGAAATCTTCCACACAAAAGGACTACCCAAAGATGCCCAAGATTTCTTCCATTCCCCTCTCAGAAAGGACTGGGCATTACTTTTTCATGTAATATTTTCCAGGAATTTGTTTGGCATTTACCTACCAATTCATGGCTTGTTTATCATATTCAGAGAGATGACATGCAAATGATTACTATCATAGTGAAGGTGTCCTGACCAAACAAAAATTAGTCTAAATAAACCCTTAACCCCATATACATAAATAGCATAAATTCTTCAGGCATCTTTGCAGTCCATGGATCACTTTCACATAATTTTCCAGAGCATGCACTCAGGAAAACATCACATTTGATTTAGAATTTATTATAAAACTATTCACAAAGTAATTAATTAGAATAACTGAAGAGATGGCATCTAATCATCCATGTTTTAGGATAACTCTAAGGATCACCTGGAATCACCTGCACTTTTTTTTTCCCCACTGATGAGACAAATACAGTGTAGAACAAAACTAAAGCAGCCTAAATGTCATGCAAAACCAGATCCTTCATTCCATGCAACATCAATTTTATGTTTAGTTTTGTGGGCTTTTTGTCAAAACAAGCAAACACCAAATCTCTTTTCCTTCTACAACCAAAAAAGAAGTTGGAATATTGACAGAAAAGATGAAAGTGGTATAGCAACCACCACCCCCCTTCCAATTTAAGTCTCAGAAGAAACTACACTATACATTATTTCAAAAGGAGCCTGATATCTATAAAAATCAAACATTTCCTGGGGAAGTGGCCTAATATTTATTGCACCTCTTTGTACAAGCACCCTTCCATTGTTCCAGCAACATTAGATAATGATTTTGGCTGGCCTCATGCTGACATATAACATTTATATCCCAAGGCATTTATCAACTTTCTAAAAACCCAACAGACATATTGGTATGTAAAAGGAAGTAGGTTTCCTTATTACAAGTGTTTCTTCCTGACATTGCTTCATATCTTGAAGGAAAACAAAAATGGTACCACAGTCCACCCAGATATATGAAGAACAAAAACGTACAAAAAAAGTAAACAAAACAAAAAAAGCCAACTTTCTTAGTTTCCACCAGGAAAGCTCATAGAAATATTTTCAGGGGAAAAGTACTATGGAAAAAATTTCACATGGAGTGGGAAATTAGCACTTTGGGTTTTTTTCCTATTTGTTGTGGGTTTTTTGTTGCTTCTTTTGTTTTGGTGTTTTGGGTTTTTTTAGGTGTAAGGGGGAGAAGGAAAAAAAAACCAACCAACCCTGAATGCTTTAAATATCCCTTTAAAAAGTGCTATGGTTATTGCACTGCTGCTCCATCACAGTTCCATGAAAATGTGCCAAGAAGGGATATGAACACTGTCAATCTTTATCCATCACCTGAAAAGGTTAAAAATGTGACAAGAACAAAATGTAGAGTTCTGCATGGAGGAAAAGAACCCACAAAACAGATTTATTTTGTCACTATTAAAGGACACAGGCTATGATGAGTCAGCAGGAATGCTATACTGAAAAAGAAGTATATTAAAAAAACACTAATATCACAGCCAAATAGCCACAGATTCCATGCCAGCTTTCTTCTAATTCACCCAAATGCAGCCAACCTGATACACAAATTGTCTAACTTCTTGGTTATGGCTTGTAAAACAAACAGACAAACACAAGCAATGATAAAGTGTGTAGCAATTATTCAATGTTATGAAATATAGCATTAACTTAGCAGCAAAATAATAAAATGCTAATGAGAAATCTGTCCGTGGTATTGGTTAGTATTAAAATTTTGGTATATTTAAATTTTTTGTAGAAAAATTTTCTTTATAGAAGTTCAAGTTCTTACCATAAAAGTTCCTGTTCTGCTGGGGTACTGAATGCAGCACATTATCAGCTTTTTTGGTCATCAGGTTCTGTTCACTGTAAAAGAAGCAAACGTGATCTCAAAGGTTAAACTGCTTATATATGGTTATAAATTTTATTGCCTTGACTGTATACAAACATTAAAACTTTGCTTTAGTGAAACTGGCTTATTATATAAGACACACACACACACACTTTACAGCAGGTACACAAGAGAGCAGATGTGGCCCTTTAATGCTTAACACCAATCCTGTGCCCAACAGGTTGTGCTGATGCAGGCAAATTTCAAATGACCTGAATCCTTTAATAAAGACAGAGAGGAAAAAAAAAAAAAATACAGTTTGTGAGGCTGGTGTTTCCAGTTTGTCCTGGAGACTGGATGCCCACTCATCCCAGCAGGATGCCCAATATGCAGTACATGAAAAGCTAATTTTCTTAATCTCAGTATCCCATCAGCTTAATACCATTTTTTAGCTTAATAAAGATGGCTAGTTCCCAAAGTTATCAACAATAGAAAACCATGTGTCACCTGCCAGAAAACTACCAACTGCACTTCTTGCTGTAAACTAAAGACCTCCACAAACATTTCCAAAAGTGCTTGTTGCAGAGATGAAGAAAGCAGGGCAGCTCTGAATACCTGTTTTCTGTACTGATTTTCAAATGGAACAGATAGCATGAGTCAATTAATTTGTAGATTTTAAGTTAAATTGCACTTTAATGCACCAAAAGAATACAACCCATGGGATACTAAAGGGTTGCCAATTATCACATCTGAAACAAATACAAAGCTGTGTTTTGTATGTTTGAAATAGAAAAATTCAAAACTTGCCAAAACTGCCCACAACCTTGTCCAACTGGGTTATGAGCATCTCCACAGAGCTCAGAGACTCCATAATGCCTCTGGGCAACATATTTGTTATGATTCTCAGAAAGTTTAATAAAATCTGTCTGCTAACCACATTTTTGGCCAGTTTTACTAACTTTAGACTTTTCAGCAAAGATTTCTAACAGGTCAATAATTTATCAAGTGATCAATATATATCTGAGGTGTTCAGTGAACACTGAACAATGAGTAGTAACAGTGTATGAGATCCACCTACTACCAATCTCATCTCATCAGGGACCTGTCAGTCCAACTGTTACAGACATGATTTATGCAGACACTTGTATTCCATTACAGATGCCAGGTTACCCACAGTCCAGAAAACTTGTAACTGAAGTAGTATAGCAATTATTTCCAATTAACACACCCTGTCCCTTAGCAGGGCTTAGCAGTTCTGGCTCAGTGCCACAATCAAGTGGCTCAGTGCCTTCCAAACACAACTAGTGTTTCAGCCTCAGACTGAGGGTGAAGTTAACACTTATTTATCTGCACCTTTATTTCTACATAGCCAACCTCAAGCACATAAAGTTCCAAAATGTGTTTTCTTGAGCAGTTCTTTTTTAAAACTACACATGAATGTTAATTAGAACAACTTATTGTTCTGTAAAGATGACCTATGCGAGTTCCAAAAGCATTAGCATTACCTGCAAGCAGCACTTTCTTTAACATTCTTGACATCTGCTGGAGTGATTCCTTCAATAACAGGTGAGTCTGGATTTGCAGATCCATTGCTGATATGATCACTGCTTTCATACCCAGATTCTCTCCTCTGAATTTGCCAGTTCTCACTGTGGATTTTTCTCTCTGTAAATCCTTTGCTTTTTTCAACATTCCCTTTTCCCTCTGAATCCAGAGAACTTCGACTCCCTGTATCCTGCTTG
>VYZU01017466.1:23003-60640 GCA_013401355.1 Ceyx cyanopectus | reverse complement strand
CGAAGAGGCGAAGAGGCGAAGAGAGAAGGAGAAAGGAGAAGAGAAAAAAGGCCTGTTTATAAAGTCACTGAATTCTATGTTTATTTGAAATAGTTGGGATTTTGCAAAGAAACTTCCTATGATAACACAGGTGCAAATGGCAAGGGGAGGCACTGGGAGAGAAGCCCAGGATGGCTGTGCAATAATCCCCCTCTCTCAGTCTATATAGCTATTTTTCTCAGGATGCAATGGTGACCCAGGATGGAGGTTCCTCCCAGGCAGGATTGTTTTTATCTGCATGTTTGAAAAGGCTGCTATCAAAGTGAGCAGCAGACTCAGTTTGCAATACAGTGCTTCCCACCTCAGGGGGAAATCGATGCTGCCAGCAGTGACTGGAATAGTTCAGGAGGTGAAAATGTTGAGAATATGTTGAACATACTGACCAACACCTTCCTTCTCTTTTGTAACATCACCAATGATGCTTAGCATGAATACTTTAAATGCACACTCTCATCTTCCAGATTATTCCTAATAAATATATGTTGATTGTCAAAGAACAGAAAACTCAAAATAAGTTGAAAAGTGACAATGCAAAAAGATTATAAATTTGCTGCATCCAAAGTTTCTTTCCTGGTGTTTTCCAATCAAGTAGACTAAGTTTCAGGATAACAACAGCTAGCAGTATCTAAAAGTCACAAGTGGTAAACTAGAATCTGTTCTGCTTTTCACACCAATGAGTTATTAATGGAGATCAGAAGTGATCAATATATTTGGTTAAAATTTCCAATCCAGAAGGAAAGCAGATTGTTTTTCAGATGAAAATTCAGATTTCATGGAGTGTGCAGAGCCAGAACCTAGGGAACAAGCCCATCATCCTTGGATTTTGGGATCGAGTGTGGGATTGGAAAAACTACTTGAATATAAGCTTACATTTTAATTATCCTTTATACCTATTAATTTAATGGTTCTTTGAGAAATCTTCTTGCTTGCTCTGTGGTTTTAGTCCCTGCATATATCTCAAAATAGTTGAAGGGGGAAAAAAAAAACCTGGAGTGCCACTGGAGTGCTGCAATCCACAATCATATTTAAAGTTAGAGGGTGATTTAAATGTAGAGGGTCCTCTCTGAGCAGGTAACTTTGAGAGTCATCTGCATCATAACAATCCAGAAAGAACACCACGATCCTGTTGGCTTTGGTCATGAGATTAGATTAGAAAACATTTGCCTTAAATCATTGTCAAATTTTTCATGGAACATCTCTGCAAAATTTGTTGAGCATCTATTTGTACATTGTCTGTGAATGCAAATGGGTATTTACATGTGTTAATGTGCACTTTAATGCAGAAAGATGCATTTGGGGAGCAGCAACAGATTTTGTGAGCGTATTTAAGAATGTTAATTTGAAAATGTGTGCTATAAGCTTTGATAATTTCAGAACAGGCCCTAGAGAACTCTTAAGTGGCAAACACAAAACACCTACACAAAAAGGAAAGAAAAACAAAGAGCACATCAGCTCCATTATAGGCAAGCAGGCTGAGCAGCACAGGAAAATGACTGGGGATAACTTTACAAGCCTGAAAACAAGAGTGCTTTGAAAGCCATCACCTACTCACCAACCATGGCTGGGTTCTTGGCTGTGGAAAGACATGCCTGACTAAGACAGAGGGAGATTTTTCCCTTCCAGTTAACTGATACAGTAAACATGGAACAGATCCTGCTCACTCTGTATTTTGATTTTTCAAGAAACATCTGTGGTTCAGCTCCAGATCAGGGATTACTGGCTTTGGTACTGAGCCAGCAGGTAAGGTACAAAGCTGCCTGTTGGGCAGGGAGCTGTATTTAGCAGTATCTTTCTTGAC
Source organism: Ceyx cyanopectus (assembly GCA_013401355.1). Taxonomy (NCBI): domain Eukaryota; kingdom Metazoa; phylum Chordata; class Aves; order Coraciiformes; family Alcedinidae; genus Ceyx; species Ceyx cyanopectus. The sequence goes on along the minus strand of VYZU01017466.1, from coordinate 58,803 downwards.
AAAAATGCAAAGAGACTAACAGAGAATTTAAGAAAAGCTCCTCCATGAGCTCTGCCAGTTTTAACATGACAAACAAAACAGTCCTGCAGAATATTCAACCCATGGTGGGAGCTGTACCAGGAGGGGAAACATAGGACTCTGAACATTTTAAGCAGCCCTCTCATTGAAAAACACTCATGCACTTGAAGAAATGGACAAGCACAAACCTTATTTAGGTGAGAGATGGAAACAGTCTAAGTAAATAACAAAGGTGGAATTGAGAATTCCATAGATGCTCTTCTGAGAAGCCCTACCTGCTCCTCCTAGGCCAGTTTACTGCAAACTGGAGACCAGACACAGGTTCATTTCTCACACCAGCCATCTAGACTTGGCAGCATTTTCACACTGAATGCAAGACCTTCAAACACTTCCTGCATCTACTACCTTTTTAGAAATCTTGAAGTATATGAAAGCTAGATATAAGTAATACAAGCTTTCTTCAAAGTGACTAGAGTGAAAACTATTTTGCTTCTCTAGGATTGTGGAAGAAGAGATTCTAGCAAGTCAAAGTCTTTCATATCGACTGCTCTGATCATGTGTATTTATTTTGTAAAACACAGCAGTTGTGAATTGAGTATATATTAGTGAAAGACATTATTTAATCATTTTAATTACTGCTTATTTTAATTATTACATTCTAAGCAAGCTACAAGGAAATTCAATTTTACTTGGGTTCCTATGATCTGTGTTGGGAGAACTGGTGGAGCCTCTGCTACCTGATGGCATTTCTCTGGGATAAAGGCAGGTAGGAAGGTAATCACCTCTGCTTTCAGTGCCTTCCTAATGATCTACTGCACGTTCTCTTTACCTCATCAGCTGGCAGAGAAAGCAGAATTTTTGGATGATCCTGACCTAGGGTGTGTGTGCAACATGTACTCAGCTTGCACAACAACAGACATGTACAGACTAAGGTATCTTCGCAGCACAATAAACCACTGCTAAAGAAACCTATTACCTTCCTCTCCAAATCAATTGCTGAACTGGTTCTGCTTTCCCAGGCAGCAAATCCTGTGCTCTGAGACTGCACTGCTCACCACTGCAAGGTGTGTGCACCTTCTCCTAGCAGGCCCATGGCATGAGATACTTGGAAAAACCTCTCACCATCTCTGAAGGAGCTTTCTCTAAAAGTAGAGCTGGGGAAACAGTCTGCACTCTGACAAGGTGCTGAAGCTGTGAGATAGGGCTGCAGTCCTTCCAAAGCCAACCAGAGACATCCAAGCAGCTGCTCTGATGGCTGCAGAGGGTTGAATAAGCTGACATACCTGTCATGTCTTCTTCACGTGGCTCCCTGACCCATAGCAACATATCAGCCTTCCTCATGGACCCCAAAGAGCAGAATCATTGGATCCATTTAGCAGCCACAGAACTTGATGTCTGCACTGTCCTAGTTTATCTAGGGTAGCTCCTAACAATACTGGGTATCTTTAACAGGGTGGTAATACAGTGGAGGATAAAGATGTTAGAGAGAGGTATTTCTGGATTACCACAACTGTCCTGACAGACAATGTGTTCCTTTGAATCTCTAGAGAAAAAATGAGTCTGGGCAAAGCTGAGAAAACTGGTTTGATGAGGTCACTTAGCTGGAGTTGTGTGGCATGGTGCTGGGAAGCCAAATGCAGGAAGGATGGGAGGAACTGATGGGCTACTCCCAACCTAAGAGGAAGGGGTCTGTCATGGGTGCTCTGTAGCAGCTCCTGAACTCTGGCACCAAGTTCCTAGTTGAGGAAAGAGAGTCAGGAAAAAGGGGAATCCACTGCTGGTTTTACTTGTCTCATCTGGTGGCTCATAAGCAGAGCAAAGCCACAATTCAGGATTGACTTTGGGTCAGCTAGGAGAGAGAGCCAGGTTTCTCAATGCAGAAAGCAAGACAAAGGACATGAAAACCCAGCTGGATCCTTGCAGCTTCTGAGGGAAACTCAAAATCATAGAATCCTAGAATGTTTAGGGCTGGAAGGGACCTCCAAAGGGACCTCCAAAGTGCAGCCCCCTGCAGGGAGCAGGGACACCCTCAACTAGACCAGGCTGCTCAGAGCCTTGGCCAACCTCCCCTGCAATAGTTCCAGGGATGGGGCCTCAACCACCTCCCTGGGGAGCCTGTGCCACTGATCCACCACCCTCAAGAGAAACAACTTCTTCCTGAGATCGAGTCTCAATCTCCTCTCATTTAAACCCATTCCCCCTCGTCCTTTCACTGCAGGCCCTTGGAAACAGCCCCTCTGCAGCCTTCCTGGAGCCCCTTCAGCCACTGGCAGGTGCTCTAAGGTCTCCCCAGAGCCTTCTCCTCTCCAGGCTGAATTAGAGTCTAGACGTGCCAATTCACCTTAAAGTTTCATATGTAGAGAAAAGAATCACCATGGGAAGGAAACCAGGGGGATCCAAATGCCAAGCAACAAACACCAAAAACTAAAGTTACAATCATAAAAACAGACACCAGTTTCAGATACTAATTATCCTGAGAATGACACCCCATCACCCCCAAATCCCCCAAACCTCAAGCCCTGTCAAGACTTATTTCTGACAGTGGGAAGGAAATAATGAAGGTTACGGATAGTCATAATTAAATAAATCTGTTCAATAGTGTGTAGTCAAAGAAAACATGCTTATCAACTTCTAAAAAAACCAAGAGCAACAACCAGCCTTACAGTTTTCACTTGATCTGGTGCAATTAATCCAGCAATTTAACCAGCTGGGAAAAACTCAGAATTCTGAAGGTGAAACAGGAGAAGGTGAAGATGTTCAGCTAAAAGACCCAGAAGTTCACAGAGTGGGGACCCTTTCCCTTTAGAAAACTAAGTATTTAACTTCTTTCTATTTTTCCAATAAACACTAATTTGTTTCAACCAGCAAATAACCTGAATCAAATCTGATTTTTAACAAAGCAGAGGTGATTAAAGGAATATTTCTAATTTTCCTTTGTGATGAAGGCATTCTTTCCTGCAACTTCTCACATCGCATTGGAGAGGGGTAAATTCCCAATCCACATCACCTTTTCCAACACACATGGAGAGAAAAGATGATCTAAGGATTATTAAATCCCATCCTTACACTTCAATGGCCTTGGTCTTCATCACTCAATGGCTCCAGACCCTCTGTATTATTCACTTCCAACAGATTTACTCCGAGCACACTCCATTTCTGGCTGCTTTTTGCTATGTGGGTACTCCAAGACTGTTGAACAAATGATGAGGTGCAATTAATTTCTGTTTTGCTCTTTTGAACTTCCTCAAATTAAAATTTATCATCAATAACTTCAAGCTATTGCCCTATTAATGCTTTATTACTCCAGCATTAATCTAATTTTAACACTGTGCATGCTCTTGATTGGCTCAAAGAAGGTGCTCAGCAAGGTTTGGGAGCATGAAGAAAAGTAGCAGTACTAACATAACTTCTTACCAGCTTTTCTCAAGAACAACTTCTTAAACTACTTCTCCCAAGTTATTTTTGAGGGTAAATATGGGAAATTTAAAATATTTATTCTCTCAAGTGGAATTTTCCATTTTGTCCAGTTATGCAGGCCTTCAAATCCAGTCAATTAAAAACCCCTCTCTGGTGTAGCAGCCATCTTGTGGTGGGGCAGGGGAGTGGCGGTCATCTTGTGTTGGGGCAGGGCAGTGGCAGCCATCTTGGATCAGTGGATCAGTGGCACAGGCTCCCCAGGGAGGTGGTTGAGGCCCCATCCCTGGAGCTATTGCAGGGGAGGTTGGCCAAGGCTCTGAGCAGCCTGGGCTAGTTGAGGGTGTCCCTGCTCCCTGCAGGGGGCTGCACTTTGGAGGTCCCTTTGGAGGTCCCTTCCAGCCCTAAACATTCTATGATTCTATGAATGTGAATTCAATGCATCCACTTGGAATTTCAGTGTAAGTCCAGAGTGAACCGAGACTGAGAGTTAAGAATGTTAAGACAGGATTCAACCATAGTAAATGGATAGCTGTTCAGCAGAGATCCTAATGGCTCTTGTGCCCTGCTTACTACACCTTCACTAGCAATGGAAGAAGGATTTTTCCTGGTTCAGGGTAAGTCTTCCCTGTATCCTTTTGGTTTCCTTGTCTTCTCCTCGAAATTCCTCATCGTGAAAGGGAAGAGACCTCTTGCTTCCCATTGCCTTTGTCTTTGAAAACTAGGTCAGCAAGAGAAGAATTTGTCTTTGGGATAGATGCATGATCCCTACAACTTTGGGGTCTGAATTCCTTAGGAATAAACTCCACAGCAACGGTCGACATCAGCAGTAAACTTCCTGGATTCTTTTGACTACATTTCCTCAGTCTTCTGATTTAGCTCCTGACAAACAGAGTACTCCTAAAACACTTGCTAAAGCCTCTTTGGAGGCAATTTCACAATTCTTTTCCCCTGCCCCCACAGGACCCACGTCCAATTCAGCTGCTACATCCCTGTTCCGCAGTCTATACCCATTTTAATTTCATGACCAGAAAGCAACAACCAAGTGGATACAGGTGATAGAGGATTTATCTTTCACTTCCTCCAATGCTGACTTTCCATGAATAACATTCACTTCCCAAGGCATAACCACACTAACCCTCGTACTGTGAAATGAACAGCAAGCACTGCTACAGATGGCCTTGGAGTGGTTAGATCCTTAGCAATTGTTGGAGCACATGCTGACAAGTGTTGTGATTCATTTCTGAGTGCCTGGTTAAGGCAGGTCACTTATTGACAGGGGACAAAAAAACCCAAACAATCTCTTAGCATCCTACCATGTGGAAACAGTAAAGAATTAAATAAGAAAGGCAACAACATTTCTCTACCAAAAAATTCTTTAGCAAACACATGCAGATGATCCTTTGCAAAGGGTCAAGGAAGGCTACTGGAGTGAGATATTTCAGAAGAGGATGGTTCACCTACAAGACTCAGTGTAATTTTTATAAGCAAATCCTGTCACACAAGCAATATCATTTTAAGAAGTGCTCGAGGATTTGGGTATTCTTTGGGTTTGGGGTTCCCATTTTAGCAAGCTTTTGTAGAAACTCATTTTTTAGAAAAACTATTTTTTCAGCACTTTCTGTCAAAAAAGTAGGTCACTGGCTTTCTGTCAGACTGGGAGCAGCAAAACAGAGCTTAAAACTCCCTAAATGCTGCAGATGACAGCATTTAGGGCAGTGATTCCCAACAAATGCAGCGTGGAGCTCCCAACCCTCCTGTCCAGAGCTGGGAGAGGGCAGACTTGGGGCCAGCAAGGATGGGAGCTGCAGGTGGAGTAAACACCATGGTGCAAAGGTGTGGGGTGGTTCCAACCTGACTGGGTACCTATGGAGAAATAATTATCTTCTAGTTAGGAACTACTGGCTGACTCACAGTTTCTCTTGCTGAAGACAATTAAAATTTTGCTATTCACATGAGGAGCTAGTTCTGTAGTTCAGTTATTTAAGTTTGAATGTGTAGTATCATTTCTTTTCCCCTGCAGCAAAAACAATTAGCTACATTTTACCCTTTGACAGCACTCTGGTCAGCAGTGATCAAAAGTAAAAATAGGAACACTTAACCAAAATGCTGATTTACAACTCCAGAATGTTAGAAACTAGCCTTTATACAAGTAAAAAGCAAGTGCTATATATTGTTGTGTGTTTTGGTTTGCTCTTTTTTCTTTTCCTTTTCTTTTTTTTTTTTTTTATTTTAAATTAACAATCTCCATAGCTGTGAGAGGGAGAAATTAATTATGCCTGGCCTTACATCATGCCCAATGTGTACTGATGCAAATGCACCCTATTTTAATTCATCTGAATGTTAATAATAGAGTAAATGAGCACTAGATTATGTTATACAAAAGCAATGGAAGTAATTAAACTTCATTTAATAAAATCATCAGGGATATGGAAGCATTAATGACTTCAACTCTTCCTCTGTAGGGAGTGGAATACACAGATAGGAACCTCAGTGCCACTGAGATGAGAGCAATGTAAATATATAAACAGGAATGCTAAGGTAAGTAGTGTATCATATATGAAAAGTCTTAGACTGAAAGCCCCAAGCTACAATAAATTATTTACTTTAAAGCACCAGGAAATAGGACCATCTCAGGCAAATGACAGAAAAAATATTCTTCAGACTCTGAAAGGCACTGAATTACATTTTAAGTGTAAAGCTGGTTAAATGTTGTACTAACAGTGGGAAAAAAAAAACCCAAACAAACATTTGAATTGTGCATGGCTGTCCACTTTTTACATCTTCTGTCCCTCTCCAAATTTCTGTCACAAATAGCATTGGATTTGTGCAACTCTTGTCTGGAATTGCTGTTAGCTCTATGAGTGCTCTCACTTGGCCACAAAACCATATATTCAGTTTTTATAACTGCAGACACTGGCTGATCACCATTTATTCCTCATTTTCACCCATCCCCAGTCATCATTTTTCTGTTAAAAAAATACAATAACTGTCTCCTATTCAGGAAGGAGGAAAAGTATCATCTAACCTACTTGATCAATAGTGTACCACAACTGATAAGCTGTAAAAAAAAACCTGCTTGTCAGCAAGATAATTTATAATCAAAAGGAGCTAGATTTGCAAGGGGAAAAATAATAAAAAAAACCAACATTAACAGAAGTACTATTTTGTTTGCATTGCAGTACTGGAACCTACTTCTCTGCCACAACAGCATCCTACAAAGCTTCCTGTGAATATTAAACCTGCAATACGGGCAAGGTTCTGCAGAAAAAAAAATATCTAAGTAGTAATAAAGATTTCTTTTCCTTTGAACTGTGTGGTTCTAAGTAATTCTTTGTAGGAAATAAAGACAATAATTGATGGTAGTAATGACTGCTTTTCTATAGTTTTTCTATGAAGAAAAACCTTCCTGTACCTATAAACCATTCACGGAATCCCAGGATCACAGATGTTAGGGGTTGGAAGGGAGCTAGAAGATCACCTAGTCCAACCCCCCTGCCAGAGCAGGATCACCTAGACCAAGTCACCCAGGAACAGATCCAGGTGGGGCTGGAATGTCTCCAGAGCAGGAGACTCCACAACCTCAAGTTTAATCCATCTTTTCACTTAGGGTATATTCCACAACCCAAACAAAGATTTACAGGCAGGGCTGAAAGGATTTGTCTTGAATTTGGCTCTGTCCATATCTAGCACTTCTGAAAAAGAATTCAAGTGACACAAACTGAGCATAAAACATCTGTTGCACAATAAGTGGTAGCTGCATTATGGGATGAGGCTTTATGTAATTTCCCTTAAAAAAAAAAAAAAAGGCTTTTATGAAAATTAAATGTTGATATTACTGTTCATAACGTGTTATGGAAATATCAATACATTTGGCATAAATATGACCATTAAGAAGATAGATTGAGACTGTGACATATATCAATGTTTTGTGTGAGAAGCATCAACAATAAAGAAAAATAAATGTTCACTTCTGCCAAATGCTCAGTGCTCTTTGCAGCCCTGGTGCCTTAGGTACTCTGCTTCTCAGTAAGGAAGAGCAAAGCTCTGAGGCCAATGGCTGGAGGCAAGCTTCAGTTACAGGGAGCAATCCCTTCAGCTCTTTTGCTTTGAATCACTCCGAGATCAATATCTGTCCCCATCACTGCAGCAAAGGGTGATTTCCCTTCCCTTGAGGTGCAAAGAGAAAGGGGTCAGGCTGGGAACACTGTTCTCCTGAGGAAAGACAACAGCAGAAAACCAGCATCAGGGCAATACCGCATCAATCCCAGAGCATTGGGGTGGCACATCCATCTGCACAGCACTGCTTGTCACTGTGTGGAACTGCTTATCCAAACACATTTGGTCTATTTTATGAGCAAGAAAAACTCTCACAGCACCTAGGAGCCTCTTCTGCACCATGAGTGAGCTGTATTATTATTGCTCTGACAGGAAGAATTTCTCCTTTCTCACTTCAATAATGAGCGAGTAGTTGGTAAAGGCAAGTTGGGAAGAACAACTGGGTTCCTTTGGTTTTGTTTAGAAGGGATTCTCCACAAAGTTAATTGAATTTTGTTTTCGTAGGGCTTTATGCAGATGGGTTAGTTAAGAATGTTTCATGGAATTAATTAAGAATGACTTGAAGAAAAATGTGAGCTAGCCCAGCAAAGAATTGTTCAGAATTCAGCCAGCATCATTATCAAACAAGTCATTGGTTCTTAAGTCACTTTGAAACTTTCCAAGTCATCATCCTGTTCCACGTTGCCATCAGGGTGCAAAATACTCAACAGATACTATTATTTGATATTTTTCTGCACCCTGGCAGGCATAACTGGCTCTTGGAGTGAGGAGGGGTTTAGACTACAATGTGGAAAGAAGTCAGTATTACTGTGAAGCCTTAGCCAGTTTTAGAAGCCATCTGTAGCCAAAGCTTTCTTGAATTTTTGGTGACAATCTCACCCTGATTTAAACCCATTAGCAATGTGAAGAACTTCACATGTTTGAGAGAAGCAGCTGAAGCATACAGGATTCTCTGCGTGGATACCAGGTCTCTTGCTTTCATATTTGGCTTTATGTAATTGTAGAGGGTGATCTTTTTCATATTTTGCTTTTTAGAAAGCTTATTAAAAAGGCAAAAAGATTTAACAATTAGTCAAATAATTTCAAATACTTTTTAGCTATCTCCACAGATTTTAAGATGCTGTATCTAGATTTAAAAAGACATTTCTCACAAGACCCATGCACAAACTCTGCGGTGGAGAGAGAAGTTCACGTCTTAATTTTGCAAGACTCTTCCCCATCATCATTTTCTTACAGTAAGCTTGCCAATGCCATGCAGATGTAGCTCCAGTCTCTGTTACAGACTGACCTGCTGCACATTACTAGTCTATTTTTGCCTTCTCTTACTGGTCCATTTTGATAGCCTTTACTCATTTGAAGCTGGTCCCTCCCCCAGTCTTTCACTTATGCCTGTCTCTTATTTCAATCATGAGCCACACAACTTTGTCAGGCTGGTGGTCTCAGTAATTTGACAGGCTGCTTGTTTTGTCCTTATGTCATTAGCAGTGCAGTGGGCTGAATGAGGAAATGTCCTCACGAGGCTGTGACAAATCTGGGATTCCTGACTTAGGGAAGATGACTAAAATGTCTGTTGGAATGACACCGAGAGCAAGGGTGCAGTTCTCTGTAGAAAAAAAATGGGTTTTAGTTACAAGTGTTGATAGCTCACATCCCAAAACACCTCCACTGCAAGGGAGCCTATCAGTATGCTCTCATATCATCAAGTGTAGTTTATTAAACGTGGCTTCTGGGAAGATCTCCTGCACAGCTTGTGTATTTATTAATAAAACAACCCAACCAAGCAAACCCCAAACAGCCCAGACTTTTATGAACATCAGCATCCATTTCATGTGTTGCCCTAGACAGAGATAAACAGAAAAAAAAGAGAGTACAGGAGACCTGCTGCTGAACATCAGCAGTCAGAACCCAACCTGGCTCCTTTAAGATGCTGCCAGATAATCTCCTGTTGTATACTGAGCCAATCTTTATTTCATGCTAGATGATACCCAAAACCAGGCATTCATAGACATTTGATGCTGCTGTTTTACTCTCCAATAAACACCACTAAACCAAGGCCTGTATTTTAGCAACCAAGAGCCTGTGCTGATGCTCCACCCCACACAGACACAGCATCCATGTCTTGTTCTGAGTGCTGGGGAAAGAGGTGCTAAAAAGCTTCTCACATCTGCATATGGCAGGCAGAGACCTAGCCAGGGCCATTTGTACCCAGCTGAAGTATTTCTAAGGCATCTCTGACCCTGCTACACAAGCAATGCTGAGGCATTTGTGAGCCAGTGAGAGCTTTGTGGGGCAGTGTTATTTCCAGAAGCTGCAGAAGCCATCCTGCTGAACCCATANAGTGCTCTTTGCAGCCCTGGTGCCTTAGGTACTCTGCTTCTCAGTAAGGAAGAGCAAAGCTCTGAGGCCAATGGCTGGAGGCAAGCTTCAGTTACAGGGAGCAATCCCTTCAGCTCTTTTGCTTTGAATCACTCCGAGATCAATATCTGTCCCCATCACTGCAGCAAAGGGTGATTTCCCTTCCCTTGAGGTGCAAAGAGAAAGGGGTCAGGCTGGGAACACTGTTCTCCTGAGGAAAGACAACAGCAGAAAACCAGCATCAGGGCAATACCGCATCAATCCCAGAGCATTGGGGTGGCACATCCATCTGCACAGCACTGCTTGTCACTGTGTGGAACTGCTTATCCAAACACATTTGGTCTATTTTATGAGCAAGAAAAACTCTCACAGCACCTAGGAGCCTCTTCTGCACCATGAGTGAGCTGTATTATTATTGCTCTGACAGGAAGAATTTCTCCTTTCTCACTTCAATAATGAGCGAGTAGTTGGTAAAGGCAAGTTGGGAAGAACAACTGGGTTCCTTTGGTTTTGTTTAGAAGGGATTCTCCACAAAGTTAATTGAATTTTGTTTTCGTAGGGCTTTATGCAGATGGGTTAGTTAAGAATGTTTCATGGAATTAATTAAGAATGACTTGAAGAAAAATGTGAGCTAGCCCAGCAAAGAATTGTTCAGAATTCAGCCAGCATCATTATCAAACAAGTCATTGGTTCTTAAGTCACTTTGAAACTTTCCAAGTCATCATCCTGTTCCACGTTGCCATCAGGGTGCAAAATACTCAACAGATACTATTATTTGATATTTTTCTGCACCCTGGCAGGCATAACTGGCTCTTGGAGTGAGGAGGGGTTTAGACTACAATGTGGAAAGAAGTCAGTATTACTGTGAAGCCTTAGCCAGTTTTAGAAGCCATCTGTAGCCAAAGCTTTCTTGAATTTTTGGTGACAATCTCACCCTGATTTAAACCCATTAGCAATGTGAAGAACTTCACATGTTTGAGAGAAGCAGCTGAAGCATACAGGATTCTCTGCGTGGATACCAGGTCTCTTGCTTTCATATTTGGCTTTATGTAATTGTAGAGGGTGATCTTTTTCATATTTTGCTTTTTAGAAAGCTTATTAAAAAGGCAAAAAGATTTAACAATTAGTCAAATAATTTCAAATACTTTTTAGCTATCTCCACAGATTTTAAGATGCTGTATCTAGATTTAAAAAGACATTTCTCACAAGACCCATGCACAAACTCTGCGGTGGAGAGAGAAGTTCACGTCTTAATTTTGCAAGACTCTTCCCCATCATCATTTTCTTACAGTAAGCTTGCCAATGCCATGCAGATGTAGCTCCAGTCTCTGTTACAGACTGACCTGCTGCACATTACTAGTCTATTTTTGCCTTCTCTTACTGGTCCATTTTGATAGCCTTTACTCATTTGAAGCTGGTCCCTCCCCCAGTCTTTCACTTATGCCTGTCTCTTATTTCAATCATGAGCCACACAACTTTGTCAGGCTGGTGGTCTCAGTAATTTGACAGGCTGCTTGTTTTGTCCTTATGTCATTAGCAGTGCAGTGGGCTGAATGAGGAAATGTCCTCACGAGGCTGTGACAAATCTGGGATTCCTGACTTAGGGAAGATGACTAAAATGTCTGTTGGAATGACACCGAGAGCAAGGGTGCAGTTCTCTGTAGAAAAAAAATGGGTTTTAGTTACAAGTGTTGATAGCTCACATCCCAAAACACCTCCACTGCAAGGGAGCCTATCAGTATGCTCTCATATCATCAAGTGTAGTTTATTAAACGTGGCTTCTGGGAAGATCTCCTGCACAGCTTGTGTATTTATTAATAAAACAACCCAACCAAGCAAACCCCAAACAGCCCAGACTTTTATGAACATCAGCATCCATTTCATGTGTTGCCCTAGACAGAGATAAACAGAAAAAAAAGAGAGTACAGGAGACCTGCTGCTGAACATCAGCAGTCAGAACCCAACCTGGCTCCTTTAAGATGCTGCCAGATAATCTCCTGTTGTATACTGAGCCAATCTTTATTTCATGCTAGATGATACCCAAAACCAGGCATTCATAGACATTTGTTGCTGCTGTTTTACTCTCCAATAAACACCACTAAACCAAGGCCTGTATTTTAGCAACCAAGAGCCTGTGCTGATGCTCCACCCCACACAGACACAGCATCCATGTCTTGTTCTGAGTGCTGGGGAAAGAGGTGCTAAAAAGCTTCTCACATCTGCATATGGCAGGCAGAGACCTAGCCAGGGCCATTTGTACCCAGCTGAAGTATTTCTAAGGCATCTCTGACCCTGCTACACAAGCAATGCTGAGGCATTTGTGAGCCAGTGAGAGCTTTGTGGGGCAGTGTTATTTCCAGAAGCTGCAGAAGCCATCCTGCTGAACCCATACATCTGGGCAAGATGCTTCACAGGGATTCTGTATGAGGCAATTTTCCTGACCACACAGTAACTCTTAGAAGGAAAACACACCTTTGTATCTAGCAACACAAATTGATGCAGCTCCCTCCCCCATGCCACATCCCGAGAGATGAGGGAAGCTGGATAAGCAGAGAGGAACACCTCTAGGATGCTAGGTCTTAAATAAGCACAACAGGTTTCTCCAGCAATGCAAGTAAAACTCCACTGGAAAAGCAGAGTTAAATCAGCAAAATCCCATATGGCTACTTTTACTTTAAGCCAAATACCTTAGGAATTAGCTTTGGCTAAGGTAAAATATGCTACTCTTACAGTGCAAGCTGGGGGATTTACATCTGTTGAACCAGTTCCACAGAAAAACATAAAATGCAGCCGACGAAGCAGCAGACAAGAGTCCTTAGTGCAGGTATTTTCATCACTTCCAGTGTTGGTTCAGGTGGTTTCTCACAGTGGAGCTTTTGCCCCAGAGTACACAAGGATGTAGAAGCTTTTATTCTGGTTGTGGAAAAGAAATGGAAAGCGGCCAGCTAAAGAAGATTCACAAGGAAAGAACAGAATTTCAGGAAGAAAAAAAAAAAAAAAGTAGGCTAAAGATGAAGTTGTGTGGCTGTCCCCAGTACATTTAACCATATGCTTGTCTGGGAACTTGTAGAAATAAGAAGTTTTACTTACAGAAAGGAAAGAAAGAAAAATGGTAGTTGTAAACTACACCCATTTTAAACTCAGCCTACTCAACACACTTATCATTCTTAATTAACTTATTTAATTAACAACATCCTATACTTCTTGCTCACACGTGCAACCCAGTAATTCTATTAAATGTAGTGAATTAAAAAAGCCCAGATAAATATATCCATGGAGACATATTTAGGCCAAGTTGAAGACAGAACATTTCAGGAGGGCTTGGAAGCCCGCAGTCAGGAAAGCACCATAGCTTTTATGTATAAATATGTGTTTATCATCATCAATATTTACCAAAGTTTACTGTAACACATGCCCCCACTACTGTTAACACAGCCTTTGCCAATCACTTCTGATCCAAGCATGTGTTTAGCTGACCTGGATGTACCAGAAAGTCGAAGCTTGCAAACAAGGGAACGTATCTATTAATGGTTTAGCATATAAAGAACACATGCAGATGGAATTACATTTCTCTAGCTTTTCATATTCTTCACTATCAACCTGAATGCCCACATTTGAAAACCAGACCAAACCAAACCCAAACTGCAATGTGAATTTGAATCTTTTCTCCAGAGTTCTCTCCTTAGTGTAGGTTCCTCGCTGGTGCAAATTTCCATAATTCAAATGTGTAGCAACTGCTGACACCAGCTAGACTCAATCCCATCTATCACCTCTATTATCTAGATAATGTGGGAAATAATCTGTTCAGAATTTTCATTTCCCAAATAATGCCATGTTACAATTCTCAGCAGAGTGAAAATGCTCCCCAAAGCCATGTGTGAAGAATAAACTGTAACCTTTTAAGATTTCCAGGCTGGGTGATAAATAATACTGAACTAATAATAACTCAGAAAAAGAGAAGCACTGTTTATCTTATTTTTCTGCTTTAGGGGAAAGAATCTAGGTAGCAGATTTTGTCATGATTTTATTGCTCGTTTTCAGTTCTGCAGGTTTCTTTCTTTGTGCTCATAGATCGTAATGACTTTTGCAAGAGAAATAAATTGTATTTCCATGGGAGCACAGAGGCAGGGCGTTAGGCAAATTGCAAAAGATGATGATGAAATTTGGACTAAGCTCACAACATGCTCTAGGTCTTGATGATTTAAAAACATTCCTTTAGTAATAAAAATCAAGTCCTTAAGTGCAATCCTAGCAGCCTGTGTGAAAACAAAAACATAGGCAGGATTATTCTGGTTTGATTTATAGTGCTTTTGCCTACTGGAAGACTTAGTGAGAGAAGCTTGCCAAGGTCAGTGCTTCTGCTTTCACATTTCTTTATGAAAAAGGAGAAAGCAAGCTGCATTTTCCATTATTTTATTTTATTTTTTTTAGGGCTCTGGCATAACGCCAGCCACTAGGCATTCAAGAGGTGCTCTGTAATCCATTCAGCTGTAACATAAAGTTTTGTTAAAGGTATGCTAGCATATTCTGTTCTGGCTGTGTTAATCAGTAATGTGCCATTAAATTGGCCACTGTCACCTGAAAGAAAGATCTGCACACTTCGTGCCCCCCCTGTAACAATAACAGTTGACAATAATCGTGGTGATACCGAGGTGTAGGTGGTCCAGTTGGCAAGGAGAGCACAATATTTCTCTTTAATAGTGACTTGATCAAGCATGTATGGTGTTTTGTTGAGGCTTGAAGGGGATTATGATAGCCAACAGAAGATGAGATAATTTGCTGACAAAGATTTTTCTTCTAGAGGAGAACACATCCTTCTGTGCAAGCGTGTGTGTGTATGTATATACACACATATATACGTATTTATGTGTATATATGTGAGGAGATGGTGACTGATGTGGCAGATGTTGTTCCCAGACACCTTGTTTTTAGTGCCACAGGGCCACACCTCCCACCTCCACACAGCCACACCTGCTGTGCACTACAATTTGCCACAAATTACTTACACCAGCACAATAATTAACACAAGCCAGAGCACTGAAATGATCACCATTTAAGACAACAAGCCTCTCTACACCCACTGCCCCAAGAAAATGGGAATGAGCCCCCAGCAGCAAAAGCTCCCAAGCTGGGGTGTCCCTCTAAGCATAGAATCAGAGAATGTTTAGAGCTGGAAGGGAGCTCCAAAGGGCATCTAGTGCAGCCCCCTGCAGGGAGCAGGGACACCCTCAACTAGCCCAGGCTGCTCAGAGCCTTGGCCAACCTCACCTGCAATAGCTCCAGGGATGGGGTCTCAACCACCTCCCTGGGGAGCCTGTGCCACTGATCCACCACCCTCAAGGGAAACAACTTCTTCCTGAGATCCCTAAAGCACATGGACTTCCCCTTCCCCCCCTCACATACTGGACCCCCAGGTGCAGGGCCATAACCCATCCTTGGACCAGACTGCTCTGCTGCTCTTCAGTGCAGCCTCACAGCTCAGGGCCAGTTCTTACCAGCAGGAAAGCACAGTGTGGACAGAGGTGACAACTGAGTGCATGGTAATTTCTTTCTTTTTTTTTTTTTTTTAATGGAAGGAATAAAAATTAGTATTCTGGCCATTTCCAGATGTTTTCTCCTCTTCTTAAAACAATGCCATAAGTACAACTGGCTGCCCTATTTCAATGCAGCCCTGCGTTCAGTCGCTGGTATCGTATTCACTGCCTCTAGCATTATGCAATGCAAGCCACTCATTAGGAATCAGAAAAGCAGCCTCAGCCTAGACTCAGCAACTAGTATTTCCCATTGTAGGCACTCACAGTACCTCACAAGATCATTAAGAGACAATGCACAAGCTCTCTGTGATTCCCCCCACCCAGTTCCTCAGCCTCCCGGGTGAGGACACGACGAGCTCCCCGAGTGCACACCAGTCAAATGAGAGCTGTGTTGCACACACTGTAATCCATCCTGACACTGATTCAACACAGATGCAGAGGAAGGTGACTGCAGTGTGCTCCAGCACAAGCAGCAGCTCCCAAGCAGCTGCAGAAGCTCCCCAGTCCAGCTAGGGATGCCCCAGCCTGACAGCTCAAGAGGTCTCCCAAGATCCCAGCCCGAGGTAATATGGCCACGGGCATTTTTCCTGCCATTCTTCTCTTTCTCACCTCCACCTTCACTTCACACTCTGCACACGTGGCTTTGAGGCAGTGACACAGGCTGACAGACCCCAGAAATCACACGTTATGGTTTGTTCTGACTTCCCTCCTGTCTTACTGCAGGCAGGACAGGGCATCCCGTATGAGGTATACAGTGCACAGCTTCTTGCTCCCACCTCCCACCCCTGAAATCCAGACCTTCCTGGGTAACTTCCAGCACCTGCCCTGTCACAACAGGAATAGCCCTTTCTCTTTGTCCCAGTTTGCCATATAAATCACCTAATTAAAGAAGCAGTCAGCAGTGACAACCTCTGGAAATGTCTAGGGCAGATAAATGGGGAGACACAAATTCTCATCCCATTCTGCTGGGCTATGGAGCATCCCTTTGGCTAGCCCAGTCTTTTCCTCCAGCTACTAGGAAAACAAGTCTATCCCAGCTGAAATCAGGTCACTTTTCCTTCATTGGTTAACCCTGACTAAGCAGGGTGTGTGAACAGTAGTACTATTAAAGCCATCTGAAAGAATGACACTTGATTTTCATCAAATGATATTACAATCATGTGCTAATTTTCACAAATGCTTTGGTGACCTTTTTGAAGCAACAATAAATAATATTTTTTTCTTGTTTTTTGTCAGCTCAGTAACTGCAGACCATGTTCCTGTTGTGTATATCATCTAGAGATCATACAGAAGTGAGCATGTTCCATAGTTATAGCTATAAAATTGTGAAATATTTTAGTCACATCAAATAATTTGCCCTTTTGCAAGATAAAACACATCAACAAAACAGTCCAATATTTATACATTGGAAGAAGTATTTCAGAAGGAACCTGGTTCAGAATAAAAAGCAGTTCTAAATCCAGTTCATTCTTTGTTAAAGCTCATACCTGCTTCAGTAGGGTAATTTTAAACACATCCGAGACACTCTTTGTAGTAATGAGATCAAATTTAGAGGGTTCATCACCCATCATGACAATGTCATTTTTCTGCTCTTAAGCAGCTCAGCAAGTGCAAGGAAAAGCTTCTGGGGAAGTTTACCCTGGTTGTCTCAAACAAACCCAAACCAAACAACCCCAGACATTAAACTGTGCAACTTTCTATTTGTGAGGTACCTTCAGACTGGGTGCAAGACCAGAAGGGAGTGCCAAAAATTCAGTTATCATGAAAGCCCTTCAAAGATAAGCAAATGCTGATGTCAACAAAAGTATCATCTTCCAAAGCTTTTTTTTTTGTACTTCACCAATGAAGTAAATTAATTTACATATGAAATACATCAAATGTATTTTCTTTGATAACAGCAAATTATCTTACTACTAAGTAAATACTGATTACACAATTTCTGAAAAATTCTGGATGTTACATTTTATAGGTGTAAATGTTTGATTTTGTTTAAAAATCAGTCCCCTACCACATAAGAAAAATAAAACCAAAAATCAGTACTCTTTTATGTAAAGGAAGCTAAACACAAATGACCATATTGTCTCCTCAATTTGTAGATGTAACTTCCACTGGCAGAACTGGATGCTGTGGACACATCCAACTGAGAGAAGTGTTGTGTTAGCAAGAATCTCACAATTACAGACAATTACCTTGGCTTTCTTGCACCTGCTGCTTACAAGGGTTCTTTGTTAGCTGAGTTTATTGAGGAAGGATTTTCTATGTGTAAATCTCTCATTTAAAAAAAAACAACAAACTAAACCAACAACAAAACCCAGCAGAACTACAAGAAACCACAAACAACCCTGAAAATACTACCATGGCCAAACAAATACTGAGATAACTGAAATTGCTTGAAAGTAGAGGAGCTTGAGGTGTAGTCAGCTTCTCTGCTCAGGAAAAAAAACCCTCAACAAAATCAGTATCAGCATCCCGAGTCTCTGGTTCATGCAAACATGTGATATTGGAACTGGTTCCAAAAAAGTCTCTCTCCGTGGCCTCGTTTCCACCTCCTCCCTCCCAAAATCAGAAGCTTCCTTTGGATTTCCTTGATGAGCAGCCAACACTAGACACCCAACCCCAGAAACTAATAGGTCTCTTCAGAATCACAGTTTCTTCTGCTGCAACCCAATTTCGGTTTAACTGAAATAATTGCAGTTCAATAGAAATGACTTTTCCTTGAAAGAGTGTAAAATTACATGCATAAAAAAGCCCCAATATTTTAAATAACCTTTCTGAAGTAAGTTTAGGTACTTGAGACCTACCAAGTGGCAGATCAATCTGGCACTTGACCTCAACTCAGCCTCCTTGCACGTCGAGTGTATGATGCAGTCTTTAATTATATGGTTACATAATTATATTTCCACAGAAACCCAGATTTCTTCAGTGGAGTGGGATATAGAATGAAAGCATATGGCTTTAAAAATGTATTTATGGTAATTTAAAGAGATTAAAAAACAACCAGTACTGAAAAGATCATTTATCTCAGCAGTAGCAGATGGGGCTCCTGCTGAGATCAGGACTTCATTGTGCTCTGCTCTGTACATGCACATTAGATCAGACAGCAGTTGTTCCAAAGACTTTACACTCTAAGTAGGGCAGTCAGGCACAACTATGGGAAAAGGAATTATTTCCTTCGTGCTACTGACGGCGAAGTGGATGTCCTGAAGCACAAAGAAGTTACAGCAAGGTCAAGCAACTGAATTGAGTTTTGCTAAGGTGCAAACCAGTTTTAAGTCGTTGGCCTCCTGGTCTTACATCACTTAGAGCTAATGGTCTGCCAGAGGGATGTAGGGCTAGCATAGATTTTGAGGTTAGGAAATACTGTTACTGTGAGCTAGGTTAGTCTCAGTGGTTTCCCATTATGCCAGACATGTCACTTGTTTATCAATAACTAATAATAATTACAACTACCATTGCTTTGCTTTTCCCACCAGGGCTGTGCCAAGCCACGCTGCTCAGTTAACACTGCTGTAGAAAACACTTTCAGTTTGTTACGTGACACTTAAAATGATAACTAACATTTCCTCCCAAAATGGCTTCACCAAACAGGTTTAACAGCCATAAAATGAATAACTTGCCTGGTAAAAATAAACAAGGATGACATGTTTTAATTGAATTGATAAGTTATTTGCGTAAGGGAGGCATAGAGCTGCTAACAGAGGGATGCAGGTCAAGGCTAGGGACAATTTGCCTCTATTAGAATAGAACTGTACCTCATAAAACATGAAGTGGTCTAGACCTAGTACACTGGATTTGAGAATCTCAAGCTCTGAAAGAAATGTGATGAGTAAAGATCACTGCAGTTTTATTTATCCAGGAAAAGGTTTGTGAAAGAACAGAGATTTCCTCCAAGCCACTAAACCCCCTCAGGTCACAGCTTCTGGGGAGCCTCACAGGAGATTTCTTCCTCCTCTTTTGGCTGCCCTCTCACCTGGGATGGGCTGAGGAATAGTTATTTAGAGGGAGCATTCTGCTTTGGGACAGTTGGAGCTGGAGTATTTGCATTCAGATTTTGGTGTGTTGCAGGTAAATTAATTAGATACAATCCATTATTCAATTAAACTAGTATTGTTAAAAAAAGTTTTGGAATCCACATCTCACATTTCCTTTACAAACGTGAACTTTCAAACAGAATTTTAATCTCTAAATCAATATAATCAGCTACAGTGCTTTTCAGTCCTCAGTGATACAGGCAATGCAGACTCTATGGCTAAACTCATTTGCTCAGGCTGGAAAAAAATCAGTCTCTCATATCCTGCATGCTTCTAACTCTATGACATACCTAAAGAAATCCTACTACACTTTGTAAACACCACTGTATCTTCCAAGAGAGGAAAACTGATTCAGTTTTCTAAAGAAAGCCTTTAATCAAAATAGACTTATTCAGACGTTTGATAATCATTTCTATCAGACCTTGACTCAGAAACAGCTTTCCTAATATCAGTAGCTTAATGAAATTATTTGAAGATTCAGGGTCAAGCCTTTGAATCTACAAGAGAAGCCTGAAGCCCAAACTCTGTCTCTTCCTCACAGTGCTTTGTTATCATTTATATTAGTGGCAGTCACCCTTTACACTTAACCCTGCATGCTTCTGGCAGCCAGACTAGGTGGTTTCAATAGAAGAGGAAAGGGTGTGTAGGATGCAGAAATCCACAATATTGCCAGTAACCCAGCATTTATAGGATGGACAAACAAAACACTTACTTCTGGTTCAAAGTATTGCAGTCTGCAGATTTCAAGAGGTATCAAAGTGACAGAGCAATGTCTGAAGTCTGGACACACTTAACTTATGGCAGAACCAGAAAAGTCAGAGAATCTGATAGATTTCAAAAGGATTTCCAAAACTGAGGCCTCCTAAAGTGACATTAAAACAAACAACTCATCACCAAATTAAGTCCTTTATCTAGGCTTTCATATGTTTAAAAAAACTGAGCCTGGAATTCTTTTAACAGGACTTGTTTTCTGTGATGGTTTTATTTCTTCCCAGAGCTGCTGAGCTAGAAATGGCTATTAAAAAAAAATATCACCAGAAAACACTGTTTGGTAGTTGCAGAGCATCACAGCATAGTATTCTTCCAGTGAAGTTGTGCTCCACAAGATATTCTTGAACAAGAGCATGCCTCTCAAAAGTGAAGCTTTTGGTACGAGTCCTCAGTGCAAACTTGAACACTCCAGCAAGGAAAATATGAACCAAGTTTTTACTCTGAAATTTCTGATTAAGAGTTCAAAGACTATCATTTTCTCAGCAGCCTTTGTCTTTCATGAAACCCCCCAAACCTACCTATCATTCACATGCCTGTTATTCAAACTGATAGCACTCCTTCATAGCTAATTAGATGTAAAACAATAAAGGCTGCTTATCTATCTGAAGTGGGGAAAAGACACTGAACAGGGAGGAATTATGAGCTCTTTGGATACCAATAAAGGATACAAGAAATAAAATCCTTAATTCTGCCTCACTGCAAATAGAAATCAAAGGCTTTCTGGCATTCTCCCATAGGGAATAGAGAATATTCCAAAATCAGAGTAACAGCCAGCTTGAAGTTACTACTCCCTTCAAAAGGCACCCAGGCATCCCAGCCTCTCCCCACAGCAGGTCCCTCTGAAGGGATAACAGTTACTGAGCTGAGTGCTGACAAACCCTGCACTGGACAGGAGAAGACCACAGCCCCAGTGGAGATGGTGGTGCCAGGATGTGCAAAATGGGATGGGATCTCTCACTTTGGCTTCGTTTAAGAGAAAAGAAATATTTATCATAGATGGATTCTAACTTTTCTGCCTGCATGAGATGTCCCAAGTTTCAGAAGGGCCAGCTAAGCAGTGGAACATGATAAGATGCCAATTGTGTTGTGAAGCCTCTAAGAGAACACCAGCTAAAGCAATCTGCTGCAGTCAGCTATGGATTCAGCCTCATCTTTGGGAGACAGGGTGCAGGGGGGCTTCTGTAGGAGAATAAACCCTTTCTGCTCTTTCCCTGTGTTTCATCCTTTGCCTCTAAAGATCTAATTTCTCCTGCTAACACAGCTTAAAAACACTACTGTAATAAGGCAGCGTTTTCCTCCAACTAAAATCCATTTTAAAAACACTTTTCTGTATGCACAGTCTAGTTAAGATTTATTTTTCTATTGAAAACCCAAGTTTGCTCTTGGCAGATGATGAGGGAGAAATGGGTTAGTGGAAAGCAAAGACATATTCTTCCCTCGACTTGTTTTGTCCGGTCATCTCTCCTCCATTTGCCAGCAATTACAAAGCTCCTGAGTTCAAAGCCACCATGCATTGTGAGTCAGAGACTGGCTTTCCAGTCTGTTTACCCTGGGTGGATTTGTGTACTGGTCATAGAGAGTGCTGTGCTCCCGGGACAGACACAGGCATGCCTGTGCTTCCACCAACAACCTTCCAGCACCTGAGGAAACAAGAATTCCCTGCTGGGTGGGACTCCCTTAAACCCTTCACGTTAGGAAGAAAAGTGCTGGAAGGTTCAGCACTTCAGGTGCTGGAAGGTGCTCTAAGGTCTCCCCAGCGCCTTCTCTTCTCCAGGCTGAACAACCCCAGCTCCTTCAGCCTGTCCCCACAGCAGAGCTGGTTCAGCCTCTGAGCATCTCTGTGGCCTCCTCTGGCCCCGCTCCAGCAGCTCCATGTCTCTGCTGTGCTGAGGGAATGAAGCCAGACCAAGGACGTGCCTCACCCTGCACCCCACCCTTGGCACCTGCTTCTGTCCTTTTGGCTTCAGCCAAGCCTCACACTTCTCTAACCCCACGGTGAACCTGCTCAGAGCTCTACCCTGGCAGAAAACTCACCCTACCAAACCAACAGACAAAAACTCCACGAGGTTTCTGCCAGATTTCCTCCGAGTGCTGGTGCTGTGGCAGCCAGCCAAGGGGCAAGAGGAGCAGGGGACTAATCATTAGTTCACTCACATTCTCACAGCACTCACCACTGATCACCTTGGTTCAAGTGTCAAACCACGTCCTGATGAGACTCACATTCCTCATAGCCTGCCATAGCCCCCTTGAGGGACTAGGGGATAACCACAGCCCCCTTGAGGGGCTAGGGGATAACCACAGGCCCCCTGAGGGGCTAGGGGATAACCACAGGCCCCCTGAGGGGCTAGGGGATAACCACAGCCCCCTCGAGGGGCTAGGGGATAACCACAGGCCCCTCGAGGGGCTAGGGGATAACCACAGGCCCCTCGAGGGGCTAGGGGATAACCACAGGCCCCTCGAGGGGCTAGGGGATAACCACAGGCCCCCTGAGGGGCTAGGGGATAACCACAGCCCTGACCAACAGCGAGTGGTGCTCTTCAGCAAGACTTCCAATAGAAAAGACTGCCCTGACTGACTCTGACCTATGAAGCTGGCAGATGAGCTCTTTCCAAATGGGAGGGGAAAACAAGACCCGTTAATAAATAAGGGGGTTAGAAATAGAGGAGACACTCACACAAGCCAACAGATGGTGAGGCCAATTTGGAAAGCTTTCAAATTGGGGATTTTTAGAACTGTGTTGGTGCCCCTGAGGACATTAGGGAGACAAGAGAAAATACATATGTGGAGAAAGCCATAGCCACAAGGGTGACTCCAGGGAGGGGCAGGGAGGGCTAGCTCTGTACAGTGACATTGGCCCAGAAGGTGAACGTGGAAGCTAAGAGCACAAGAGTACCCATTTGGCACACGACCTACTGCCTTTAGTCTTGGTCAATAAACAGAGGCACACGAGGGATGTGCAGGCAGTGTGCACACAGAATCCTTCCCTTCTCCATTGGACAGGCATGCTTATGGCAGGGGCTCTCTTTGGGCTACTTGCTCGAGCCTAAGTGGCAACACTGGTACTGGGGAGACTGTTATTTGTTATAAGCCTCTGCAATCCCCGGGCTGTCACCAGCACAGACCCCACAGGCACAACCCAACCTGTTAGAAGCAGATTGTGTCACACTGCAGCAGAGGGATGCTGAAGTCACTGCTTCCTTCTCTTGCTGCCCAAGGAAAGCTATGGCTCTTGTTTATTTTTTTTGGTTGCAAGCAGCTTGTGCTAAGCAGCTGCCATTATTTCCCATGGAAAGGGTGATCAGTGGGACCAATTAATGACTTGTGCTGGTCCTGACTGGTACCATGTTATCTTGTGCTAGTGCCTACAGCTGACACGACACAAAAACACAGCTTCTGACAAAACACCATACTAATGTTTAAAGTCTTGCATGGTAACAGGGCTGAAAAACAGAGCTTCTCCCTCTTTCCATGAAAGAACAAAGGAAAAAACACCAGTCAGGGGAAAATCCCTCGCCTGCAAGCTCTCTCTTTCCCACCCTGAGAATTTTTACATGTGAACTACAGTAGCTTTTTGTATTCTTGAAAAACTGGCCAGCGCTAACTGATGAGCTCAGGGTTGTTTGCCTCCTGAAGAGACATCAGGACAGCTATTCAGCAATGAGAGATCAGCAGAGCTTCAGTGGAGTGGAGAGAGCAGTGGTGATTTATGGCAGGCAGCAGTCTAGGCTCATCCTGTTTATAAAGACAGGGCTTGTTCCCGTAAGGAACCTCAGCTTGCAGGCAGGGGGTGAACTGGGGCTGGGGGGGGTGAAACCACAGACATTTCCAAATGTACAGAGAAAAGAAACCCAAAAGCAAGCCACTGGACTTGAAAGGTGTGTGTAAAGCAGTCGCTGGGTGTATGAACACACTGGTGTTGTCTCGGGGGGAGTCACACAGGACACAGGCCAGGGTGGTGGTTGATGGTTAAACAGAGGAGAAAAGTGCATGCCTAGGAACAGCAAAGGCACAGCTCCTCAGGCAGCTAAATGCCTTCTGGAGATCACTGGCAGTGGTAGAGTGAGCAGCACTGGGGGGGAAGCAGCTGCAAATTTATCTGCAAGAGAGGTGCAGTGCATTTTACTTTCCTCCCCCCCATGATGTGGTCACTGGTTTAAATATGCAGCTTGCAGCAGACAGCTGTGTAGGCTTCTTTTCCAGTATTCTATAAATTAGTTTGCTTCCAGAACTCATACTAAATGCCACTCCTACTGCTCACTTGTAAGGCATCAAAGGACATGAAGAAAAATAAAAATAAAAATATATATACAGAAATAGAGGGTGTCAAACAATCCAGTTAACAAAAAGCTCTTAAGAACACTGACTGCCAAAGCACATCACTTAATTTCAGTTCAGAAAAGGTCATATTCATAGGTGGGCAACAGTCTATTTAATGTTGGCACACTGTGCAAGGCAAACCTGCCCAGGGTGAAGTGCCCCTGCCATGCTGTCAGGGGGAAATGCAGTGACACTGCCAGGCAGAGGTAGTAAATGTCACGCTTTGAAAAGTTAGTTTCTTCAGCAAGTAGCTTTCCACTGAATTATATTCTATTTCCCAGGATTTTTCAATCAGTTTTGCCATCTGTCTAGCTAGGAGGACTGGCTGGCATATTCTGTAGCAGGGTTACTATGTGGAGCTGTTCTTTTAACTGAAATGGAAAGATTTATTTTTTTTTTTCCCCCAGGGACAGTAAATATTTACTCAGCGGGGGGGTGGGGGGGGGGTGGGTAGCAATTAAAAAAACCAAACCCACAGAATTTTTCATTTCCCACTCACTTTCTAGAAGTGTTTTGTCTTGATACGCTTTCTTTTACAGTCATTTAGAAATTATTCAAGTCTGACATTTTAAAAACTGAACTTATTCCATAGTATAAACTATCTTAGAAGGACAGGTGGGAAAAGAGAATAGAGAATATCATCATGTCTTGAACCACACAGTTTATCATTCCAAATTAGAAGAAAAACCAGTAACAAAAAAAGAAAAATTATAAAAAAAGAAATAATTCTTAAAACAACGATTTGTCTCCTGTCTTATAATTAGTTTTTAAGNGTCAATAAACAGAGGCACACGAGGGATGTGCAGGCAGTGTGCACACAGAATCCTTCCCTTCTCCATTGGACAGGCATGCTTATGGCAGGGGCTCTCTTTGGGCTACTTGCTCGAGCCTAAGTGGCAACACTGGTACTGGGGAGACTGTTATTTGTTATAAGCCTCTGCAATCCCCGGGCTGTCACCAGCACAGACCCCACAGGCACAACCCAACCTGTTAGAAGCAGATTGTGTCACACTGCAGCAGAGGGATGCTGAAGTCACTGCTTCCTTCTCTTGCTGCCCAAGGAAAGCTATGGCTCTTGTTTATTTTTTTTGGTTGCAAGCAGCTTGTGCTAAGCAGCTGCCATTATTTCCCATGGAAAGGGTGATCAGTGGGACCAATTAATGACTTGTGCTGGTCCTGACTGGTACCATGTTATCTTGTGCTAGTGCCTACAGCTGACACGACACAAAAACACAGCTTCTGACAAAACACCATACTAATGTTTAAAGTCTTGCATGGTAACAGGGCTGAAAAACAGAGCTTCTCCCTCTTTCCATGAAAGAACAAAGGAAAAAACACCAGTCAGGGGAAAATCCCTCGCCTGCAAGCTCTCTCTTTCCCACCCTGAGAATTTTTACATGTGAACTACAGTAGCTTTTTGTATTCTTGAAAAACTGGCCAGCGCTAACTGATGAGCTCAGGGTTGTTTGCCTCCTGAAGAGACATCAGGACAGCTATTCAGCAATGAGAGATCAGCAGAGCTTCAGTGGAGTGGAGAGAGCAGTGGTGATTTATGGCAGGCAGCAGTCTAGGCTCATCCTGTTTATAAAGACAGGGCTTGTTCCCGTAAGGAACCTCAGCTTGCAGGCAGGGGGTGAACTGGGGCTGGGGGGGGTGAAACCACAGACATTTCCAAATGTACAGAGAAAAGAAACCCAAAAGCAAGCCACTGGACTTGAAAGGTGTGTGTAAAGCAGTCGCTGGGTGTATGAACACACTGGTGTTGTCTCGGGGGGAGTCACACAGGACACAGGCCAGGGTGGTGGTTGATGGTTAAACAGAGGAGAAAAGTGCATGCCTAGGAACAGCAAAGGCACAGCTCCTCAGGCAGCTAAATGCCTTCTGGAGATCACTGGCAGTGGTAGAGTGAGTAGCACTGGGGGGGAAGCAGCTGCAAATTTATCTGCAAGAGAGGTGCAGTGCATTTTACTTTCCTCCCCCCCATGATGTGGTCACTGGTTTAAATATGCAGCTTGCAGCAGACAGCTGTGTAGGCTTCTTTTCCAGTATTCTATAAATTAGTTTGCTTCCAGAACTCATACTAAATGCCACTCCTACTGCTCACTTGTAAGGCATCAAAGGACATGAAGAAAAATAAAAATAAAAATATATATACAGAAATAGAGGGTGTCAAACAATCCAGTTAACAAAAAGCTCTTAAGAACACTGACTGCCAAAGCACATCACTTAATTTCAGTTCAGAAAAGGTCATATTCATAGGTGGGCAACAGTCTATTTAATGTTGGCACACTGTGCAAGGCAAACCTGCCCAGGGTGAAGTGCCCCTGCCATGCTGTCAGGGGGAAATGCAGTGACACTGCCAGGCAGAGGTAGTAAATGTCACGCTTTGAAAAGTTAGTTTCTTCAGCAAGTAGCTTTCCACTGAATTATATTCTATTTCCCAGGATTTTTCAATCAGTTTTGCCATCTGTCTAGCTAGGAGGACTGGCTGGCATATTCTGTAGCAGGGTTACTATGTGGAGCTGTTCTTTTAACTGAAATGGAAAGATTTATTTTTTTTTTTCCCCCAGGGACAGTAAATATTTACTCAGCGGGGGGGGGGGGGGGGGGTGGGTAGCAATTAAAAAAACCAAACCCACAGAATTTTTCATTTCCCACTCACTTTCTAGAAGTGTTTTGTCTTGATACGCTTTCTTTTACAGTCATTTAGAAATTATTCAAGTCTGACATTTTAAAAACTGAACTTATTCCATAGTATAAACTATCTTAGAAGGACAGGTGGGAAAAGAGAATAGAGAATATCATCATGTCTTGAACCACACAGTTTATCATTCCAAATTAGAAGAAAAACCAGTAACAAAAAAAGAAAAATTATAAAAAAAGAAATAATTCTTAAAACAACGATTTGTCTCCTGTCTTATAATTAGTTTTTAAGGCCTCTGTGGTTTTTTTTTTTTTGCTCAGTGATTGATCTGCAGAATAGCCTTGTAGAAGCCACCCTCTCCATGTCTCAGAGCACACAGAGCTATAACCATATGGCACTATGGCAGTGCAGTGTCAGCCAGGGCTGGCTTATTCTGCCTACACACACCACAGCCATGCACTTTTCCCTCACCCAGCCATTGCAATTGGGAACAAATGGTGTATTTACTGGTCAAAGTTTAGAGGAATAACCCCTCACTCCCTCCCTTGACTGCAGCTCCTGCAGCCAGAGCTGCACACAAGCTGCTGAAGGCAACAGGTTGTTGCTTTCAATTCTTTGAGGTACTGCTTCCAGCTGTAGGAGATGCTGCGATCTGTTCCAGTTTAATGCCTGTTTCTATGCAATAGCAGAGAGAGGTGGTTGAGATGGTTAATCCACTCTGAAAAGAACAGTCCCTTCCTAGGAGGGAGCAGGAGTAGGGGTCTCAGGGGCAAGACCATGGAAATAACATTTTCAGGTGTATCATTTCCAGCTGCCTCTGAGATTGCTGTAGTGGCTGCTACCAAAATGCACCCTGTAGTTGGCATGCTTGCCTTCTGGGGAA
This sequence comes from Ceyx cyanopectus, assembly GCA_013401355.1. Classification (NCBI taxonomy): domain Eukaryota; kingdom Metazoa; phylum Chordata; class Aves; order Coraciiformes; family Alcedinidae; genus Ceyx; species Ceyx cyanopectus. Next base: position 30,777 of record VYZU01017466.1, on the reverse strand, counting down.
GCTGCAGGCTTGGATGAGCTTCCCTGCTCTACTGAAGACTTGCCCTGCTAACAAAAGATCTACATGTGTGTTCTCAATTGCACTGCCTGGCAGCACTTCCATCTAGCAGCAGCAGAGAGTTAGAGGATATTACTGTACACAACTGCAGAGCCTCAAAGATTGTATGAAGCACACAATAGGCTAGCTGGCATGGACTCCAGCATGTTTACACAGTCATCTCCCCACAGCTAAAAGCCTCTGCTGAAGTGGCAGGTTTCCACTCCACAGCTACCTGGTGGAGAAGGGAGCAGCAAGAGAGTGCTGGAGCTGCAGCTCTGTGCTAGCCATATGTTACTTGCAGATGCAGAACTTACCTATTAACATTCAGAGCAGCTGTGCTCAATGATAAAATGATAACCAGCAGCAGCTCCTTCTCCTGGGAGCTGAGCCACCATCATCTGTGTAAGGGAAAAAGAGTGAGCTGACTGAAAAGTCAGAGGCAGCCAGAGGAAGGACACAGAACCCCAGGAAGTGGGTTTGTTGGCAATGTTTATTCAGGTCAGCTCACCAAGTGATGAATCCTTCAAGGACTTGCCAGCTCCACAAAAATCAGACTTATTCTAGTATGGCTTCAGCACTTTCTTCACTTGGTGTGTATGGAAATCTTCCTTGTAAAGTTGCCATTCCTACTGAAATAATACCTTCCAGTTCCAGTCTCCGCTCAGCACCAGTGACCCTCTGTAGCTGCATGAGCCGCCAACAAGTGTCTTCCTGCTTTTCTCCTGCTACTCTGGGCTACAACTGGAGCTGAAAAAAATGAGATGACACATCAAAAGATTCTGGCCTGGCTTTCAATTCCCTTCATACTCAGGGTGTTGTGGATTTGCTGCTTTTGGATTCAGACCACTTCAAGGAGTCAGTCACCGATGGCTTGGTTCACATCTGGATCTCAAGTTCCCTCCAACTCCCAGCATGTCTGGGCACACAGTCCTTATCCATCTGACTCCAAATCCTTCTGGAATCTGCTGCCCTTCACCACGATGACAGGTCTCTTTGGGTTTTTTAAATTATTGTGTTATTAAAAGCAGGTTCCCTGTAGGAGAGTTTAGGTTTTGTTTTTTTTTTTTTTTTGAAGGACAGTTAATCTGAAAGTGAAATTTAGGGGATGGAACACTAGCTTTGATCCCAGCTCATAGTTCCTCAGAAGGAAGAAGAGGAGGTATGGATGAAACTCACTGTTTATTTCTGTTTCTCTTCTAGTATGCTCTTGCTCAGAGATCATCACAGCAGACAATGCTGGAGCTTGATACATTTCAAAAATAAATATCAAATATACCAATCAAATGTATTAATTAATGTAAGGTGCAACGAGGCAGCAATCTTTCAGTGCAGAACAATCACACAAAACAAGGAAAAATCTAATATAAATTGTTATGCAAACAGTGAAGATGGAAAAGATTAAAATTGTAAATGGGACAAAGGTTGAAAAAATATGGACTAAAGCATGAATGTGCAGTAAACCTGTAATTAATTACTAATCTTTAAAGGTATTTTCACATCAGTTAAAACAAGATGAATTTAGCCAATTCTTATTCTGGTTTTGTGTGTTAATTGACTAATAATAGCAATGGCTGCTTTACAAAAAAAAAAAAAAAAGCTAACAAAACCAAACCAGACAAACCCAAATCTACCAAACACAAGCCCCCCAAACCAACCTTAACACCTCAAAAAAACCCCAAACTAAACAAAAAACTGATCTCCCCCCCAATTACTATAGCCAGTGCATAGCAGTCACATTCTATTGTTAGAAACACCTCTCTTTGTTTTAATTGCAGTTTCTTTTCTTTTTTGTTTTGTATTATTGAAGAGGGCATTATGAATCCATCAGACACAACTCTTCAGAATGATTTTTTTACAGCAGCTTTTGAAGCCAACCCAAAAAGAACATTTTCATCAGCCAGCAGTAAAGTCACTTGATGGGCTGCTGACACTGCCTTTATCCCTCAAACAATGGGACACACTGCAGCCCCTCAGAAGGCAGAATGGATTTGGAGAAACCAAATTTGGACCAGCATCAGGTTCCAAGGCAGTGGTCACAATCTCAAATCTCAGCCAAATCATGGACCTATTGGCTTTTCAGATCTCAGCTCTTAGAAGACTTGCTGCTTCTAGACATCTAGCACCAGTAAAAAATACATCTCCTCAGCACTTAGAGAAGCTTAGAGCTGCAGGCACCAAACTTTGGCACAGAAAGGGAAAAAGATGACAAAAAAAAGGACTAGCAGTAACTGGCAGTTCTGTTTGGATTGTGTTGGGGCTCTCTGTGCCCAAATTACAGGGCATAGAGCCAACTACTCATTTTCCTGACCATGCAGGTAGATGCTAGAAGACCAAATTGTTATTGATTCAGAAACAGATGTATGACAAAACCTCCACACAGCAAAAAGCACTGAGGTACATGCCAAGGGTTCAGGTAGCACAGAAAGCACAGAAAGCTCTGCTCCCTAAATAAGCAGTTTTAGGTCACAAGTCTGATGTCCCACACTTCCCTACCCAGAAGAAGATCAACTGCTAAACACACTGGCTTTAGGAGTTTATAAATAAGAATTTTAGTTCTGAGGAAGGGACAAATAATTGAAATCTGACAGAAACAGAAGCTCAATTTTACACTTGCACACAACATTCTTGTCCCTGTAGATTGCAGTTTGCACAACTGAAGCCATCCTGCAGCACAGCAAAGGCACTTGAGCCAGTGAGCACAGACTCAGACTAACACATGCATCCATACACACAGGGCAGCAGAACAGTTCAGGCACTGCAAAAGGTGAGGCTAAGACCAAGATCTGCTGCTCTGCTGAAGAGCTGGTTATCTGAACAATAACTACAGCAGGCTGAAGAGCAGCAGCAGATGCAATAGCTCCCCATCCAGAGTAGTTCTGCATTACTCAGCAATATACTGACAAACACTTGTCCATATCCATCTTTCCACTTCTCACTAAAGGTGTGAGATCACCCACAAAAGAACAGAGAGGTTTAATACCTTTGTGACTAAGAGTTTAGCCACTTTGAGCTCAATCTATGACCAATGTGGGTTCCTTTGGCACCCACCTTACACACTCTACACCGATAATGCACACAGTGCTTCTGGGATCTCAGCAAAAACCTTCAAAGAGGACAAAAATCTGAGCAGTAAAAGTCTGTATAGCAGACCTGACAGAGCTGACACCTATTTCCACTGACATGCAGCCACCTCACAGGGGGCAAACAACAACTGTCCAGCAAGCAACAACCCAAAGGCTAAGCAACAGCTTAAGGTGGGAACTGAAGAGACCTCGAACCTTCTACCACCTTCCAGTTGGATTCCACTCATGTTTCAAAATAAACAGNAAAAAAAAAAAAAAAAAAGCTAACAAAACCAAACCAGACAAACCCAAATCTACCAAACACAAGCCCCCCAAACCAACCTTAACACCTCAAAAAAACCCCAAACTAAACAAAAAACTGATCTCCCCCCCAATTACTATAGCCAGTGCATAGCAGTCACATTCTATTGTTAGAAACACCTCTCTTTGTTTTAATTGCAGTTTCTTTTCTTTTTTGTTTTGTATTATTGAAGAGGGCATTATGAATCCATCAGACACAACTCTTCAGAATGATTTTTTTACAGCAGCTTTTGAAGCCAACCCAAAAAGAACATTTTCATCAGCCAGCAGTAAAGTCACTTGATGGGCTGCTGACACTGCCTTTATCCCTCAAACAATGGGACACACTGCAGCCCCTCAGAAGGCAGAATGGATTTGGAGAAACCAAATTTGGACCAGCATCAGGTTCCAAGGCAGTGGTCACAATCTCAAATCTCAGCCAAATCATGGACCTATTGGCTTTTCAGATCTCAGCTCTTAGAAGACTTGCTGCTTCTAGACATCTAGCACCAGTAAAAAATACATCTCCTCAGCACTTAGAGAAGCTTAGAGCTGCAGGCACCAAACTTTGGCACAGAAAGGGAAAAAGATGACAAAAAAAAGGACTAGCAGTAACTGGCAGTTCTGTTTGGATTGTGTTGGGGCTCTCTGTGCCCAAATTACAGGGCATAGAGCCAACTACTCATTTTCCTGACCATGCAGGTAGATGCTAGAAGACCAAATTGTTATTGATTCAGAAACAGATGTATGACAAAACCTCCACACAGCAAAAAGCACTGAGGTACATGCCAAGGGTTCAGGTAGCACAGAAAGCACAGAAAGCTCTGCTCCCTAAATAAGCAGTTTTAGGTCACAAGTCTGATGTCCCACACTTCCCTACCCAGAAGAAGATCAACTGCTAAACACACTGGCTTTAGGAGTTTATAAATAAGAATTTTAGTTCTGAGGAAGGGACAAATAATTGAAATCTGACAGAAACAGAAGCTCAATTTTACACTTGCACACAACATTCTTGTCCCTGTAGATTGCAGTTTGCACAACTGAAGCCATCCTGCAGCACAGCAAAGGCACTTGAGCCAGTGAGCACAGACTCAGACTAACACATGCATCCATACACACAGGGCAGCAGAACAGTTCAGGCACTGCAAAAGGTGAGGCTAAGACCAAGATCTGCTGCTCTGCTGAAGAGCTGGTTATCTGAACAATAACTACAGCAGGCTGAAGAGCAGCAGCAGATGCAATAGCTCCCCATCCAGAGTAGTTCTGCATTACTCAGCAATATACTGACAAACACTTGTCCATATCCATCTTTCCACTTCTCACTAAAGGTGTGAGATCACCCACAAAAGAACAGAGAGGTTTAATACCTTTGTGACTAAGAGTTTAGCCACTTTGAGCTCAATCTATGACCAATGTGGGTTCCTTTGGCACCCACCTTACACACTCTACACCGATAATGCACACAGTGCTTCTGGGATCTCAGCAAAAACCTTCAAAGAGGACAAAAATCTGAGCAGTAAAAGTCTGTATAGCAGACCTGACAGAGCTGACACCTATTTCCACTGACATGCAGCCACCTCACAGGGGGCAAACAACAACTGTCCAGCAAGCAACAACCCAAAGGCTAAGCAACAGCTTAAGGTGGGAACTGAAGAGACCTCGAACCTTCTACCACCTTCCAGTTGGATTCCACTCATGTTTCAAAATAAACAGGCCACACAACAACATAAAGTATTCCAAAAGAAGCATTGCAGCCAACATAGCACTGGCACCAAATAACACAAGTGATGAGATAAAAAGAAATCAGGTTACTTACAGCACCTTCTTCTGCAGCAGAGGGGGTTCCATGGAGGAAAAAATTTGGTGAAGTTTGTTGCTTTCTGTTTAAAAAAGAGCACAGAAACCTGTTTAGGATTAATCCCTCCCTTCACCTGTGCAGTATCTAAACTGTTCCAACTCTCTACCTCAGCCTGCAGGGCCTGAAGAACAAATGAGCTGGGTTCTCCCTCTCACATGCAGGACAAACTCAGAACACCTGGCTCAGCAATAAGATATTCTCCCACCAGAACCTCATCAAGCAAAGCTGCTGCAATTAAGCCAATCAGCTTTACCTCAATACTGCTGTAGCTCAGCCCTACTATCATAACCCATTCTAGTTTGGGGCTTTTTTGTGGCTTTTATTTATGCAATGTAAACATAGCTTTTCTAGTCAATCAGTATCAGGTTTTTTGAGAAGGGATCAGTTTCAGATAGCTACAGAAACATGAAATGAGCACAGAGGCTGAAAAGTTGAAATTGCACAGCAAAGCATGCAGTAGAAAGACATCATAAAGACTGTAAAGTTACAAAATACAAAAATTATACACTTTTTTTGAGGGTCCTCTTCTGGGATATATGGTGAGATAAAGTCTTTAATTACATCACCACATACAATTGTTTCTTATGGCTCCTGTCCCTTTCACTGCACAATGTTCACTTCACAAGAAGAGAATATTTTGTTTTTCCTGTGTTAACCAGTATCTGTCCCATGTCTTGCACACAGCATAAGAGCACAGCCTGCTGTGAGGACAGAACCCATTTTTTCCTGGCCTGTTCTAATCTTACACTAGCATCCAGGTTTCTGGATTTTCCCATGGGCAAATGGGGAAAATTTTACAACATGCCCCTAGTATTAGAATGAGATGCAAAAATGGGACAAGAATCAGTAAAGTATAAAATATTTCATCCTTTTTGGTGTCTGGTTCAAGATGTGTATATTCTGATTTTTAAAATTCCCTTTTCTTTATGAAAATGTACACAAGATGGCAAGCACAAAGTCCATTTAGACATCTGAATATTAAAACTTTAAGATGAGCCAAATGTTACTGGTGCTTCACTCTTATTTTACAAACAGAAAACGCCAAACTTAATGCCAATTTAGGCAAATTAGTGCCAAATCTATATCTATATCTATGAAATCCTATGTGGACATTGCCACATGGGTTCCCTGTCTGTGTTCAAGTGCTCATATGGTAGTGAGGATTTTAAGGAAACCACTAAAAGCTTCCAGACTCTGGAAGCTAAAATAGCAAAGAAAATTCAGTGCCTCTCAGCACAACTTGTTACACAATTAATTTGATCTGGAAACAGAGTATTTACAGGGCAATTTGCAATACATAAACTGTTAAGCACAAAATGGCTCTCTTTAAGTCATTAAGCACAATTCACCTTCATTACAGGCACAGTTGGGACCTAGGGATTTCTTTTTTTTGTGAGAGAGAGGTTATTGTTAGGAAGATGACTTCTGCAGAATTTAATCAAGTCTAAAACCATGTATAAGGGATCACAATGATGTTTGACCAGCACAGCTCACAAAACACTTCTCAGTAAGACTCTGGTATAAACTAAGCTTATTAATGCACCCAGGAATTCACCTTTAAATGCAACTCTAGGAGCACAAAGCAGTTAATGTGATCACAGTTAAATAGCAATTAGGTTTCATCAGGACTGATATAATGGTATTTTCCTTCATGCAAGACAAACTGTTGGTTAAGGGACTATATCATTGTTTCACATGCTCTCTGCTTTTAATAAGCAGAGACTTGAAAAAGCCCAGGAGTGGCTGCTTTTTACTATGTTTTAATCAGACCAAGTAGTAATTTCTAAACTGAAGACTAAGGCTACATACAGATTTCACTGTTACACTGGCTGGTTTTAAAGATTCAAATTCAGTTTTTCTTCCTCTGATTTATACGCCTATAGAAGCAAGTGACATTTTCCTAAGGATCCTGCAACAAATTAAGTATAAAGTGACATATTCTGCAATCCGTGCTGATTTCTAGCAGCAGGGAGTCTGGAAGCAGGTATCAAACAGCACGGAATCAGAGAACCTTGGAATCATTTAGGTGGAAAAAGACTTTCTAGAGCATCAAGTCCACCTGCTAAAGCATGTCCTTAAGCACCACATCTACATGACTTTGAAACACAGCCAGGGATGGTGACTCCATCTCCTTGTAACACTGTTCTGTATAAATAATGTCGGAGACTGGCACTCTGAAATCTAAAAGGTAAAATGATTAAGCAGAATTTTCCTGATGGGAAGATTAAGACTTCGCTATTTTCTTATCTTATTTGGAGCAAATATAATCTAGAGAACCTGAAGCAACCAACTCAGACTCAAAAAATCATTATTATACTAGAGATTACTTGCAAAAACAGAGAGCTGACAACTGCCAGCAATTTTAATGAAGATAAAGAAGTAACTTCTTATTTCACAGCATCCAAGTGAAATACAATTCTTAGCTCCTGGACTTTAAGAAATACCAATATTTTGATATCTTCCTTGCTTCTTTTTAATTTTAATTGAAGTATAGAGCATATCTTGTAAATCAACT
>VYZU01017466.1:0-21422 GCA_013401355.1 Ceyx cyanopectus | reverse complement strand
GGACTAGAAGGCATCTCAAGAGAACACTTAGTCAAACTCCCTGCATGAAGGAAGAATCAAGAATACTTAAATCATCCCTAATATATTTAAACTGTTCCTAGTACTGCTGGTTAAGGGATTTACCAGAATGTTGCTATGTAAACCACTGCAATTTCTAAACACCCAGAATTAAGAAGTTAAGCAAATTTATTTTTGCCATCACTGCAGGCCATTGAGCATAATTATTCTCAACTTAAAAATACCAGTAATATTCAGAAGTTCTGTATTTCCTGCATTTTCTACTTTCTCTGATAATTAAGCAGTTTTTATTCAAACTTTCATCATATGCTCTGCTTCCTAAACCTCNTAATTTCTAAACACCCAGAATTAAGAAGTTAAGCAAATTTATTTTTGCCATCACTGCAGGCCATTGAGCATAATTATTCTCAACTTAAAAATACCAGTAATATTCAGAAGTTCTGTATTTCCTGCATTTTCTACTTTCTCTGATAATTAAGCAGTTTTTATTCAAACTTTCATCATATGCTCTGCTTCCTAAACCTCTTCTCATTGTTGCTGCTTCCCTTCAGAACATTTCTAAATGGATATAGATGTCTTTTGTAGAGTGTGGTGTCCAGAATGATATACCAGCTACAGCATCAGCCACGCTTATCAGAGAAACACAGCTAGCTCTTAGCTCTGCTGTGACACTTGTGTTACTACACCTCAAAACAAGGGCTGTCTTCTTTGCAACAGCATCACATTCCTTGCTCATCACTTCCCTGTAATCCGTTATGGCTCCTCTCATCTACTCGGAGCTTTGTAATTGCTCTGGTTTGGGCTGCACCTATTGATTTTAGCCTGGCTGACACCAAGCCATTTCTCCAGTTTATCAAGATGGCTTTGAATTACAGCTCTCTCCAGATGCTTGCAGCCAAACCCTTGTCTTTTGGTGTCACCCACAAGTGATATTCTATATTCCATATTCTATATTCTATATTCTATATTCTATATTCTATATTCTATATTCTATATTCTATATTCTATAATCTATAATCTATATACTATATTCTATATTCTATATACTATATTCTATATTCCACTGTCCAAGATGGTGAAAATAATGTAAGAGCTGAGTGTAGAAGCCATAGAGACCCTCCTGAAATTCCATTTGAGAGAATCTTTTCACAAACTGTATAATCCCATTTTAGTCGGAATATCAGAGCTACACTTTTCCAACACCCTTTGAGAAAGAAATGCTAGGGAATTCCAGATTCTTTATGAAAGACACATCCCAACTTTCCTCTGAATTGCTTACCACTTGAATCTTGCCTAAATATTATTTAAAGTGTTTTCTCTCTCTTCTTCTTCTCATGTGAAAATGATTTTATTTAAAATTAGTTTCAAACAGACCTCAGAGAAGATGGACAAGGAAAATCTGCCTGTGCCATTAGCTGTTTCTTTCCTGTTCTCTTAAAAATGTATCTTCCTCTTGCAATTCTCTCTTTTACCTAATACTTTGTGGGCCATTTTCTTTTTACCTTTTAAATCTTCTCAAATTTACATTCGTGAAAACAAGGTAATAAATAACAAATGCAGTTCTTCAGAAGTAGCATGGCAGAACTTCTCTTAAGCTAATCATACTTTCTCCTTGTCCGAATGATTTCCCCTTCTACAGTTTATATCAAGGCATTTTATAAGATCTTATAAAAAAAAAAATAGAAACTTCATTTTCAACTGGAAGAATAGGATTTCTGTTACCATTCCCACTTGGAAAAAATTCCACAATGGAAATTTTTTGGCTTTTATTTGAAGGAAAATTATTTTCCTTTCTCATGCTTCTTCTGGAAATAACACCCTTAAAAAATGGGTTTATTCTGAATGTTAAAGTATTCCTAAGTGTTACAATGTCTCTTCATTTAAAACCAGCCAGAAATCCAGGGATTTCTCTGCCTGATGAGTAGAGTACAAGTGTGAACAAAGATATTTCTAGAAAGTGAAGGGGAAGGAAGAAGAAAGGGAGGGATGAGAAAAGGATGGAGGGATGCTCTCCGTGCTGCGCAGAGTGAAAAACATGCCAAACTAAAAATACAACCAGAGACAAAGGAACGCTGCCAGAAGTGTTTACTAGCAGTTTTTTAGTGCTTTTTCCAAAATTTATCTGTTCGCTTTTTACATATCTGATTCAACAGTCTCTTCTTATACAGTAAACAACATATGTTTCAATGTAGGCCCATATGTGAGGCCTAGTGCTACCAGTGAGCTTATGCTTTTTGTAAAACTAGTCGTACTACATACAAAATATTTTTTTTCTAGAGCTTTTTAATTAGGGACACTTTGTCCAAGCAAACCAGAAACTGTTAGCATTTGGTATTAACTGTTAGTATTTTCCACAGTTATAAATATTCAGAGTTTAAAGGCCTAATTCCTCCTCTACTCAGACGGTTGTTCCATTCAAGTTGTCCCAGCCCAAATCAAGTGTGTGTAAGCACAAAGTATGTCCCTATAAATTCCCTCAAGTTATGAATGGCATGTTCTTGCTTCTAGCCCTGAGCTCCTGTGTCATTGCCCATAAAATGGCAAGTTTCACAAATCTAGACGTGGCTATACTTCAGAGAAAAAATAAAATAAAATAAAATAAAATAAAACCGTAATCCTGTAAGGAAAGTTGGGATTTTGAGAGTACAGAAGGGTGTCAATGTTAGGAATTATTCTAAAGTCACAGTATCACAGATATTGCAGACACTGGAGACCTTATAAATTATTACAACTTCAGAACCTCTAAATATTTCTTGAACTAAATTATAGAACCTGGCCAAAATTTACTGTAAAACCAATAAGTAACTAAGCTGCCTGTTAATTCAGAAGGCAGGGTGTGATAATAAAACTGCTCTTAAAAATGGGAGTTGTTGTGAATGACTGCTTTTAATGTTTTAATAAGCATCATTAACTTCAGATGAAAGGTTTATAAACATTGACTTTGCAAAACCTCTCTACAAGCACTAGGATAGATTTCACTGCTTGTTCTTATAAAGCTTTCTTTCTTAAACAGCAAACTGAAAGTAGGCAATGTGTAAATTCACTGCAAACCTTCAGACTGTGTCATAAACCTCCTCCCATTCCTGGCACTTAGTTCTAATACATGCCATAAGATGGACACTTATATTCAATGGAGTTCATTTTGGTTTGGATATTTTCCTTCTTTGTCTGCTGTACATCAGGCAAAACTTTTTTTTTTTTTTTTTTTTTAATGGAATACACCTATTAGCAGTCAATCATTAACTCCTAAGGGCTCAATTTAGTAAAGGAAAAATGACCCCCCCAGTTTCCAGCTGTGTGAGATCTCCTGATGGCTCTGCAGCTGAAGAGTCTGATCAAAATAGCTTCTGGGAATTAGCAAAAGGAATACATTGCAGTTACAAGTCACTTTCTTACTTTAGAATCTTCAAGTAATAATTAATGAAACTTCACAACACCCCTGTGAAGGAGGTAAAGACTATGAACACTTCATGAAAGGATAACCAAGCTATACTGAGTTGAAAAGTGCTCCCAAGAGAAAACTGGAAATGGTTGCCAGACTCAGGATTAAAGTTACTCAGGAAATCATTTGCTCTTTCTACACAGTGCTGCATTTCTGCACTTAAAGGTTTTAACCATGCACAATTCTCTTTTTTTTTTTTTTTTTTAATTTTCCTGTGCAACGAACCTGAATTGTTCCATGCTCTTTCCTATGCCTCTCTCCTGCCCACATCCACCTCAGGGTGGGTGTGCTGTCCACAGTGAGCAAAGGAATGTCACCAAATATGCTCAGCACAGAAGTCTATATACCATATATCCAGCATTTCCTGACAAGAGTTGTGGAAACAGGAAAAAACTCAAGGAACACTGAGTGCTTTGTGTGCTGGACAGGATTGGAAATAATACAATCAAATTTACTGTCATGGAACTTCTCATTAAGTCTTATTTTTTCACTACAGCATGGTCTTTTGCTGCTGGGAAGCCATTTTATCTGATGCTCCAAGTTAGCCCAGAAGTGCATTTTTGCTGCTACTGAGGACAGAATCCTTGAAGAGAGTTAAGAAATACTGGCAAAAGTCTTACTGCAGACAAAGCAGTATCAAATTATAGTCACTTTTGTCAGTATTACTTACTTTGCTCACAAACCCCTGTATCAATTACACTGTCAAATCCACTTTTTTTTTTTTTGGCTGATTTCTAAGGAAAAATTAATGCAATCATGGTACCAGCCTGTCTGCCAAGCCTGACCCTGGTGATCTTGAACCTGCCAGCCAATTTCAACCACATCTGACAATGCCTTCAGGATAGAGGTCCCAAAAATCTCCCTTTGCAGGGAGCAAAAGAAGAACATGTGGCCCTGCAACAGGGGGTGATATTAGGAATATGAGAGGGGGGGTATGGACAGGGGTTCAGAGGGGGGAAATCAGAAGCATCTCGGGGAAACAGGGAGGAAATGGGGCACTGGGTTTATGGGGGGACTGGCAGATATTGTAGGCAATGCTGTCATGGGCTGGCTCACTGAGCAGAGGAGATGTAGGTTAATTAATCCTGTTGCTTCTGCAATCAGGTATTAAATTACATGCAGTTTCTGCACTAGAAGGCTTGGCTGGTATATGCCTGCATAGCATATTGTGTAGGACAGACAGGCTTTAAACAGGAGTGGCTTTGAAATACAAGAGAGGCATTTGAAATACAAAAGGTACTTTTTTTTTTTTTATCTCACGGTGGGCAAAGAGGCAATGAGTCAGTTCAACTAAGAGGAATGATTTAGTGATTGATCTAAGTGTCAGGTTTGAAATCACTGCTGTAGACTCCTTGAAAATACAAGGTCATCTCAGCCCTTCATCGTTCCAAGGAAGAAAAATTAAGTGCCATGCAGTTACCGTATCCGGTCCTTTGACTGAGGCCTTTAACAATGAAGGCCTTTTTGTTCTACACAACTTGAAAAAACCTGAGGTACCTGTACGTGTTTTCAGACCCTCTAGTGTTAGGCAGCAACCTGCACAGCACAGTGTATTTACCTACATCCAGCTGATAGAATATATCCAGATATACAGATCTGTAATGTGTATGTTTACAATATGAATGAGCACATGCTTTGCATTGAAAAATGACAGTTAATACCAATGGTAAACATTAGTTCTCTACATTATAATGGATTTTTAGACCACTTAACAATTCACCCCTGCTCTGAGAGACACAAGATTCCTCTTGCTTCTTTACTAGTACTCAGAATAACAGTGTAATGTTCAAGTCAAATACCAGAATAAATTAACCAGTAACAAACACTGTGCCACAATGGCCAGCACAGATTCAGCTGACACTGACATGGTAACACAGGGTTTCATCTCAGGTTCATCCAAACACACACATTTAGGTTTTCACAACCTGCCAAGTTCAGAGAGAACACCTTGACTGAAAGCATCCAAACAACATTTGCTCATCGGCTCTGGGCTAATTCTGCGAGTCAAGGTGAGCTGCTTGCAGGCCAAACAAGGCTGCTATTACCAAAGGTTACCTTCACAGGATCACAGAGTGTCAGGGGTTGGAAGGGACCTAGAAGATCATCTAGTCCAACCCCCCTGCCACAGCAGGGGCACCTAGACCAAGTCAACCAGGAACAGATCCAGGGGGGTCTGGAATGTCTTCAGAGCAGGAGACTCCACAACCTCCCTGGGCAGCCCCTGCCAGGCTCTGCCACCCTCACTGGGAACAAGTTTCTCCTTCTGTTTCCCCTCAACCTCTTGTGCTCCAACTGACTCCCATTGCCTCTTGTCCTGTCACTGGATGACACTGAGCAGAGTGTGGCTCCATCCTCCCTACACTGCCCTGAACATCTTGACAGACACTGCTGAGCTCCCCCCTCAGTCTCCTCTCCTCCAGGCTAAAGAGCCCCAGCTCTCTCAGCCTCTCCTCAGCAGGGAGATCTCCACTCCCTTCAGCATCTTGGTGCCCTGCACTGGACTCTCTCCAGTAAATCTCTGTCTTTTCTGAACTGGGGGGTCCAAAACTGGACACAGTACTCAAGGTGGGGTCTCACCAGTGCAGAGTAGAGGGGGAGGAGAACCTCCCTTGCCCTGCTGGCCACACTTCTAATGCATCCCAGGATCCATTGGCCTTCCAGGCTGCATTGTTGGCTCATGGCCTCCCCGTCCACCAGGACCCCCAGGGCTCTTTCTCCAGAGCTGCTCTCTAGTACATCAGCCCCCAGCCTGTGCTGCTCCATGGAGTTGTTGTGCCCCAGATGCAGCACCTTACACTTCCTCTTGTTCAATTGCATTCAATTTCTCTCTGCCCAGCTCTGCAGCCTGTGCAGGTCTCTCTGGCTGGCAGCACAGCCTGCTGCTGTGTCAGCCACTCCTCCCAGTTTGGTGTCATCAGCAAACTTGCTGAGGGTCACTCTACCCCCTCATCCAGGTCATTGATAGTCAGATTCCCATTTTTAGAGAAAGAAGTCAGCTTCAACCATTTCACACCGAAAACTAATAAAAGAAGAAATTACCCAAAGTGGAAAAATTAATTTCATGCCACTTTTAAAATAAATGTAACGTAAGAGAGAGTTAAACGAGTAATAGCTACTTGTGTTTTCTGTAAGCTACTTTGACATGAAATCAAAGCAAGTCAGGGAAGCATGTTTCTCCAATATTGAGAATGCAGCTATAATATCTGTTACATTAGCCAGCACAAATTGAGAAAGACTCCAAATCTGTGACTTGTCTCCACATGTCAAAAGCAGCATCTGGTCCTGTGAGTTGCTGAGAATGAAAAATCCAGCTTAGTGCAGGGGGAGGGCTGTGAACAAAGGACAGGGCTATCTGAGTGCAGAAGGTGTGTGGCTGAAGTTCAGTTTCATCTTTGCACTTGTGCCTTCTTTGTCTGAACATAGCCCTGCAGTTGGGGGGCTGTGTGGGGGGAAGGCTAAAAGAAAAGAGCATCAGCTACTTTAATTTATCCATAATTTCCTTATATCCTAAAATACGTTAGAACTGTCTCTGGTGGAACTATATATCTTCATTCCAGCTTCATATCACTCCATGACCACATGTTCATGTTGGTCTAGAATTCCATTGCCCTTCTAGAACTCCCACAGTCATTGGCTACTGTTTGATGTATCCTGCTCTTTCTTTACCTGCAAAACTGATTTTCAGGAGGGGACAAAAAGGAAATATGCAAAGGATTGTCCCTATTGCTTCTCAAAAACCTCTTAACATACAGCTACCTTGACACTTTGTCTTTAACATACAGCAGTGCCACCTCTCCAGTAATTAATAAATATTATAATTTGATCTATGCTCTGCAAAGTGCTGTTCTGGCTGTGAACCACTGGTCAGAGAGATGGGAGTTCAGATATCCAAGAGCATTCAAGTGAGACCCAAAGCACAGGATCACCCCCACCTTGGGTACTTCAGCTCTATGTTGACTGCAGCAATTAAGAACAGAAATGCACATCCAAGTGAAATGTCTCTCTTGTCCTGGAGCCAGGGTGATTTTGCTATTCCTTGAGTAAGGAGAACATTTCACATTGGAGGATACTTAAAGTTTAGTAGATATTAAAATATTTTGCTGAGTCCTTGCCTTTCTAGGCAAATTACAAAGGCTGATTTTTGGATTTTATTTTTTTTCCCAACAGGAGATCTCTTTCTGCAGCCTCAGTGTCATGATACTGCTTTTCTCATTTTCAGGAGAGTTCCCATCTATCATCCATCTGGAAAGTAGCTAGCACTGGGACTAATGAGAAACATCTGAGAAATGCTGCTTTCTTATCACAGCAGAGCCAAACAACACCCAAACCAAAATAAACTGCCTCCTTTTTTGGGTAGGCAATATTCTCCTTTATAGGAATTGTTTCCTTTTTTGTTCGTCAAATGGAGACAGGCAAAAAATTCCCAAACAGACCATTTTCTACTTTTCTGCACATCTTTTTGTCATTTATGAGACATTCAGTTAACTGCTGGTTTATTTGACACGATACTGGTAAACCTACAGAATATAATTTAATTTCTTCTAAGTAGTCATTCAAAAATTGGTCCCAAAAAGGGCATTAGAGCTGCTTCATCTTTCCTTATTCAGTGATACAGCATTCAAAATGATTGAGTGAGCAACTCAGAAGTTAGAAACACAAAACTGTTTGGCTTCTAAGACCAATCAAAAAGACACATATATAAATAGCCCAGCAATAGACATGTTTTATGACCTGCCTAAGGAATGCAAATAATAAATAAAATAATATAAAACCTAAGATCCCTGTTAAAAGTGGAGAAAGATGGTTTAATGTATTTGTAAGCAATAATTCAAGCAAATTTTGCAGAATGCTGACAATAAACTTTTTCTTCCTTAACCCATGTGCTGTTGAGGGTGAGCTACTAACAAGTTAATATAAGCAAGTAAACAAAAAACAAAATAAGCAAGTAAATAAAACCCAGATAAACAGATTCCATACATGCAAGTCACTGTAGCCACCACAGGAGCCTAAAGGCTGCTTTCTGAGCACAGCCTGGGGCTGTTGCTGTCTAAACAGTTGACTGAAGTCCCTCAGAGGTTGTATGATTCCCATTTTTTTTTTCAGTAACTGTATTTAATTTGTCTGGAAAACAACAAAGATTTTTATTTTCTATCTCCCAGTCTCGGCTGCCATTGATTTGTCACTAGAGTGGAATGGAAAATGCTATCAAGCTCTGGCAGCTGAACTGCAGCAGTGATGAAAGGTTGCCCTGCTTTTACTTTTTATTGCACCACTCACTACCTTTCCAATGATGATCTGTCTGCACTATCATTTTTACTAGCTGTGGTCAGAAGACAAGAAGACTGTTCTCAGGTCGTAACTAGAGTGGAGACAAAAGCAATCCTTCTGCTTCCATTGAGGAGTTTCTACCTTAAAAGGAACTGAGAAGAAAAAGTCTCCCAGTTTCATTTCTATGGAACATCTTGTCTGGCTAGGAAGGATGTCCACAGTTATGGTTAAATTAAGCAAACTGAAAACAGGAGAGGAAAAACCTAGAGAGAGAGGGGAAAATCAAGTCTATTCACCTTGTTCTTATCAAGATATTCCGTGCATAAACATTGGGATTATTTCTTAAAACTTGATTGATTTTCAATTAAAAAAAACCCCACCACCATATTCTGAAACAGAGGTGCAACAGATATTTATGTCTATTTTTCATAGACCAGTAGCAAAAGAAAAGAGTTAGGATATCATTCATAGTTGCAAGTAGCCCATGTCCATAGGGATCAGTAGTAATCTCACTGCCTGGAGCTGGAGCCAAAGCTGTTCTTTATTTCACTCTGCATCTCCTCCAAATTGGAGCCTCTCAGTGAGCAACAGAGGAATGCAAGAAAGGCAGAAGTTTTGGATTGAATTTGCAGTCTAAAGTTGCTTCCAACTTCAAAAAGGTCTTTATTTCTCACTCTGTTTATGGGCTTTGGGGAAGCAGGCAGGAGCACTGTGCTCAGGATGAGGAGGAGGGAAGGTGAAAAGAAGCATGGTATGAACTCACCTCTGTTTCAGGTGCTTGAAACCATGGGGCTGTTGGGTGGGTATTTACTGATGCTGTGAAATAAAGATATATGTGGGTTTAAGCTCTCCTAGGCTAAGACAGCTAAAAGATTCAATCTTTTCAGGATGAACTAATTGGAATTTTGACTCAGGAGAGCAATGCAAACAAAATCTTCCCCCTGCTCTGCTCGTGATGTCCAAAAGCAAGTTCTGTGCAAAGAAATAATTCTTTAGGAAACAGCTGACTGATGGAATCCTTCAGAAAAAAAAAAAAAAAAAAAAAAGAGAAAGATTTCCATTATTGTTTTGTCTTGGATTAGAGGCAGTCTTGCTTTCTGCTGCCTTTCCAGCCTTCTCAAAATGGTTTTCCAGACATCCCCACAGTGCTCGTGTCAGGCCAATATCTAATAATAACTTTTTTCCTGAACTGCTTCTATCCTAACACAATACTGTTCAGCCCAAAGACATAAACCAATTCTCTTCATCTCCTAGCCAGCACTGGGGCATCCAGAGAAGCCTTCTTGCTTGTGACTGGAATGCAGGTCTGGTAATGGTTCGAGACAGGAGTCTCCAAGTGCTAACAAGCTTTCATGAGACAACACTGATGTAGATGTCTAAATTACAGAGCCCAATCCATACAGCTGGTAACATAAATACATGAGCAGATTAGCTTTAGTACCAGGGAAAATTGTTTGTCAGTAGCCCTAGCTAATTATCCAGCAGAAGCTCAATATTTATTCTTCTAGAGCTGCCTGTTGTCACAAGTGAAATTTTCAGCCTAGTCATAAATTTTTTACTGTTATTATTTTATTGCTCTATCAACATAACTTTATTTTCTTGAGATGTGGCATTGCACTACCAGCTGTTAAAATGGAATTATATGAGGGGACAAAACGAAGTTATTCCCAACAGCTTGTTTATTAGACAACACTTCAACTTTCAGTAGTAAAATAAGACAACTTATTTTGGTTAGGCAAGGCCATGGACAATATTTATAACCCTATTACATATGCAACATTAGCATACCTGCTAATAAAGAGATATTGGGCAAATTCAAAATATTGTGTAGCACGTTCTCCTAAATGCCATCTAGCTGGCAATAACACTCTATTAATCTAGATTATTAATATTAATTAATATCTCTATTAAGGTAAGTCTGATATTTTTTGTCTGCCTTTCATACCAGATTCAAGCTTTAGCTCTGTTTAATTCTAAGAGATTTTTTTCCCTTCATTAAAAGGAGTTTCTGGCCTTTTCCTGATATCTTCTACATTAGCTCCAGATCTGGGCAGGGAAGATATCCAGCTTGCTTTGTAAAAATGAACCTTTGGGAGTTTGCACATTTGCTCTTTGCTGGACAAATAATTTCTTAATTTCAAAAGAAAACATTTAATATTATATTAAAGTTTGTCTTGTTGAAATACTTTTTCCAAAATGGTGTTTTCTTAAGAAAGGAAATTTTTTGTCCAAATTTCTTGCATTTAGTGTCTCCACTCCCACAAACATGAGGACCTTTCTAGGATGTTGCTGCCAGAGATGACCAGCTGTTGTCGAGCTGTTTACCAACAGGATTCCCCAGTGGATGCTGGAGGAATTTCTTCAGAAAGATTTATGGAATATGTTCCAAGGTTTTGGGAGCTGTGCCTGGAGAGTGGGCAAGCATGGAATAAACAAAGTCCCAGTTTTCCTGGTTCCCAACAACTAGAAGCAAAGCACCACTGCAGATTTTCAGATGGTTTTGCCAAGTGTATGGCACAGAATAGGTGGGATGGTTGGAATGCTGAGATTTGCAGCAGGTGGAGAAATGGGGAAAAAATCAGAATTTCTTCCAGTGATCACCATGCTTCCTCATTTCAAATAAATTATTTCATCCCTGTTTGAAAAGGGCACTGAAGTTCTTAAATGGAGATTGCAAGGGAAGAGGAAAGTTGATTTTCTAATGGGTATTTCCTGATCTTTTCCTCTATTCACCTTCTTCAAAATGAATTTTTTTTTACTAATGAATGGTCCTAACTGCACTCGAGGCAGATAATATTCTAAACATGTTTATTACCTAGAGTATCATCTGCTGAAATGTCTTGGAATCTTTAGTTATTATTAAGGTATTCCACTTTAAACATCCTGAACAGTCTCTAGATGAAACTTTCTAACAAGTTATTTACATCACTGCCATTTCTTTAAATATTTTTAATAAGATTTGCTTAATTTTATATGGACTTTGTTGNGAAAAGAGTTAGGATATCATTCATAGTTGCAAGTAGCCCATGTCCATAGGGATCAGTAGTAATCTCACTGCCTGGAGCTGGAGCCAAAGCTGTTCTTTATTTCACTCTGCATCTCCTCCAAATTGGAGCCTCTCAGTGAGCAACAGAGGAATGCAAGAAAGGCAGAAGTTTTGGATTGAATTTGCAGTCTAAAGTTGCTTCCAACTTCAAAAAGGTCTTTATTTCTCACTCTGTTTATGGGCTTTGGGGAAGCAGGCAGGAGCACTGTGCTCAGGATGAGGAGGAGGGAAGGTGAAAAGAAGCATGGTATGAACTCACCTCTGTTTCAGGTGCTTGAAACCATGGGGCTGTTGGGTGGGTATTTACTGATGCTGTGAAATAAAGATATATGTGGGTTTAAGCTCTCCTAGGCTAAGACAGCTAAAAGATTCAATCTTTTCAGGATGAACTAATTGGAATTTTGACTCAGGAGAGCAATGCAAACAAAATCTTCCCCCTGCTCTGCTCGTGATGTCCAAAAGCAAGTTCTGTGCAAAGAAATAATTCTTTAGGAAACAGCTGACTGATGGAATCCTTCAGAAAAAAAAAAAAAAAAAAAAAAAAAAAAATTTCATTTTTTTTTTTTTTTTTGTTATGAAGCAGCCTTTCTTTTTNGTGAAATTTTCAGCCTAGTCATAAATTTTTTACTGTTATTATTTTATTGCTCTATCAACATAACTTTATTTTCTTGAGATGTGGCATTGCACTACCAGCTGTTAAAATGGAATTATATGAGGGGACAAAACGAAGTTATTCCCAACAGCTTGTTTATTAGACAACACTTCAACTTTCAGTAGTAAAATAAGACAACTTATTTTGGTTAGGCAAGGCCATGGACAATATTTATAACCCTATTACATATGCAACATTAGCATACCTGCTAATAAAGAGATATTGGGCAAATTCAAAATATTGTGTAGCACGTTCTCCTAAATGCCATCTAGCTGGCAATAACACTCTATTAATCTAGATTATTAATATTAATTAATATCTCTATTAAGGTAAGTCTGATATTTTTTGTCTGCCTTTCATACCAGATTCAAGCTTTAGCTCTGTTTAATTCTAAGAGATTTTTTTCCCTTCATTAAAAGGAGTTTCTGGCCTTTTCCTGATATCTTCTACATTAGCTCCAGATCTGGGCAGGGAAGATATCCAGCTTGCTTTGTAAAAATGAACCTTTGGGAGTTTGCACATTTGCTCTTTGCTGGACAAATAATTTCTTAATTTCAAAAGAAAACATTTAATATTATATTAAAGTTTGTCTTGTTGAAATACTTTTTCCAAAATGGTGTTTTCTTAAGAAAGGAAATTTTTTGTCCAAATTTCTTGCATTTAGTGTCTCCACTCCCACAAACATGAGGACCTTTCTAGGATGTTGCTGCCAGAGATGACCAGCTGTTGTCGAGCTGTTTACCAACAGGATTCCCCAGTGGATGCTGGAGGAATTTCTTCAGAAAGATTTATGGAATATGTTCCAAGGTTTTGGGAGCTGTGCCTGGAGAGTGGGCAAGCATGGAATAAACAAAGTCCCAGTTTTCCTGGTTCCCAACAACTAGAAGCAAAGCACCACTGCAGATTTTCAGATGGTTTTGCCAAGTGTATGGCACAGAATAGGTGGGATGGTTGGAATGCTGAGATTTGCAGCAGGTGGAGAAATGGGGAAAAAATCAGAATTTCTTCCAGTGATCACCATGCTTCCTCATTTCAAATAAATTATTTCATCCCTGTTTGAAAAGGGCACTGAAGTTCTTAAATGGAGATTGCAAGGGAAGAGGAAAGTTGATTTTCTAATGGGTATTTCCTGATCTTTTCCTCTATTCACCTTCTTCAAAATGAATTTTTTTTTACTAATGAATGGTCCTAACTGCACTCGAGGCAGATAATATTCTAAACATGTTTATTACCTAGAGTATCATCTGCTGAAATGTCTTGGAATCTTTAGTTATTATTAAGGTATTCCACTTTAAACATCCTGAACAGTCTCTAGATGAAACTTTCTAACAAGTTATTTACATCACTGCCATTTCTTTAAATATTTTTAATAAGATTTGCTTAATTTTATATGGACTTTGTTGTTGTCTGGTTTGGTTTGGTTTTTTTTTTACTTGCCCAGGACACATCTTTGCTTGTCCTTTGCAGTGTCTTGGTCTCTGAGTAAACAATTGAAGGTCTAAGTCTGACCACAGAGCCATGCCAACATTTTAGTTGATTTTAGACCAAGTTTCTCCTGCAGTGCTGATCAGCTGGGCTGGCTGCAGCAGGACAAAAGGAAGATGTGCCTGCCCAGCTACTGCACTGGAGCACTGCAGAGCTCTTTTAATGCTCCACATTAAAACAGGAATATCTCTGTTGCTGACAAGGAAAATTAGTATCATTATGAGCAGCTCAAGAAAGGAATATTAAAAAAATAAATTGAAAAAGTGCTTCACTCTCAAAAAATTGCATCTCAGTATCAACTCGAATTCTCACAACTGCCAACACTACATCCACACTCCTCATAGTCTTCCCTGTGAGCTACAGAACATCAGCAAGCTTTAAGCAAAACAAACACAACCATTCCTAGANTATCCAGCAGAAGCTCAATATTTATTCTTCTAGAGCTGCCTGTTGTCACAAGTGAAATTTTCAGCCTAGTCATAAATTTTTTACTGTTATTATTTTATTGCTCTATCAACATAACTTTATTTTCTTGAGATGTGGCATTGCACTACCAGCTGTTAAAATGGAATTATATGAGGGGACAAAACGAAGTTATTCCCAACAGCTTGTTTATTAGACAACACTTCAACTTTCAGTAGTAAAATAAGACAACTTATTTTGGTTAGGCAAGGCCATGGACAATATTTATAACCCTATTACATATGCAACATTAGCATACCTGCTAATAAAGAGATATTGGGCAAATTCAAAATATTGTGTAGCACGTTCTCCTAAATGCCATCTAGCTGGCAATAACACTCTATTAATCTAGATTATTAATATTAATTAATATCTCTATTAAGGTAAGTCTGATATTTTTTGTCTGCCTTTCATACCAGATTCAAGCTTTAGCTCTGTTTAATTCTAAGAGATTTTTTTCCCTTCATTAAAAGGAGTTTCTGGCCTTTTCCTGATATCTTCTACATTAGCTCCAGATCTGGGCAGGGAAGATATCCAGCTTGCTTTGTAAAAATGAACCTTTGGGAGTTTGCACATTTGCTCTTTGCTGGACAAATAATTTCTTAATTTCAAAAGAAAACATTTAATATTATATTAAAGTTTGTCTTGTTGAAATACTTTTTCCAAAATGGTGTTTTCTTAAGAAAGGAAATTTTTTGTCCAAATTTCTTGCATTTAGTGTCTCCACTCCCACAAACATGAGGACCTTTCTAGGATGTTGCTGCCAGAGATGACCAGCTGTTGTCGAGCTGTTTACCAACAGGATTCCCCAGTGGATGCTGGAGGAATTTCTTCAGAAAGATTTATGGAATATGTTCCAAGGTTTTGGGAGCTGTGCCTGGAGAGTGGGCAAGCATGGAATAAACAAAGTCCCAGTTTTCCTGGTTCCCAACAACTAGAAGCAAAGCACCACTGCAGATTTTCAGATGGTTTTGCCAAGTGTATGGCACAGAATAGGTGGGATGGTTGGAATGCTGAGATTTGCAGCAGGTGGAGAAATGGGGAAAAAATCAGAATTTCTTCCAGTGATCACCATGCTTCCTCATTTCAAATAAATTATTTCATCCCTGTTTGAAAAGGGCACTGAAGTTCTTAAATGGAGATTGCAAGGGAAGAGGAAAGTTGATTTTCTAATGGGTATTTCCTGATCTTTTCCTCTATTCACCTTCTTCAAAATGAATTTTTTTTTACTAATGAATGGTCCTAACTGCACTCGAGGCAGATAATATTCTAAACATGTTTATTACCTAGAGTATCATCTGCTGAAATGTCTTGGAATCTTTAGTTATTATTAAGGTATTCCACTTTAAACATCCTGAACAGTCTCTAGATGAAACTTTCTAACAAGTTATTTACATCACTGCCATTTCTTTAAATATTTTTAATAAGATTTGCTTAATTTTATATGGACTTTGTTGTTGTCTGGTTTGGTTTGGTTTTTTTTTTACTTGCCCAGGACACATCTTTGCTTGTCCTTTGCAGTGTCTTGGTCTCTGAGTAAACAATTGAAGGTCTAAGTCTGACCACAGAGCCATGCCAACATTTTAGTTGATTTTAGACCAAGTTTCTCCTGCAGTGCTGATCAGCTGGGCTGGCTGCAGCAGGACAAAAGGAAGATGTGCCTGCCCAGCTACTGCACTGGAGCACTGCAGAGCTCTTTTAATGCTCCACATTAAAACAGGAATATCTCTGTTGCTGACAAGGAAAATTAGTATCATTATGAGCAGCTCAAGAAAGGAATATTAAAAAAATAAATTGAAAAAGTGCTTCACTCTCAAAAAATTGCATCTCAGTATCAACTCGAATTCTCACAACTGCCAACACTACATCCACACTCCTCATAGTCTTCCCTGTGAGCTACAGAACATCAGCAAGCTTTAAGCAAAACAAACACAACCATTCCTAGAATTCACTAGAAGACACAATCAGCACCCTGCAAACGTGCACTGCTTTGTTGTTTCATGCCTGTGCAGCAAGCACTGTCTCTTCTCCCAAGCCTGCAGCTCCTAGCAGTGGCAACAGAACTTTAGGAGTGGTTTTGAATGGTTTGCTTCTTTCCAGATGAACTCCTTGGAATTTGAAAACGACTGTGCCCATCCAGCTGAAAGGAAAGTACTATTCACTCTGCTGCTTGCAGATGCTTTCTTTGTGGTTTCACAGTTTGGTCACATAAGGCAAACCTTTTTAATTTTTATTTTGACAGCTGTTTCACTGGGACAGTGCCCACTCTGGTATTTATTGGAGATGTTTGTTTGCACAGAAGGCTTTGCTAAGGCAGGGTTTTGCTGGTTGGAGGGGCCAGGTAAAGTGTTTGTGCAGCTGGTCACCAGGTAACTCTCCCAAACACTGCTGGGGATCACTGGCATCAAGTGTGGGGATCAGAATTGGTGCTCTCCCTGGGGCTGTGCACTGCAGCACAGGCTCAGGGGTTTGCTCAACTTTTTCATGTCAGGCAGAATCATAATTCTGCTTTGAAAAGATAAAAACTATCTTTATAAAAACTAAAAAGTGGCAGTTAACTCTTCAGGAAGCACATTTTAAGCAGAAGAAAATGAAATGTTTTATTGCTGAGTGTGGCTGGGGAAAATCATGAAGGCTTATTAATAATATTTCAGTGTACGGCCTAAAATCCCAAGGCAGATGACAAATATCAAGAGGTTAAAAAAAATAAAATAAAAAATAACATTAGTTCTCAGACAATGAATTTGAAACTCTTTGCTATGATTTCAAATGCTTCAGTCTTAAACTGCAGCATGTTTTCAAGTTGTTTATCTGTCTGACTGAGGCAGCTAGCAACACGGGCCTGATTCTCAGCACAAAATTGGTCTCCTGTCCCCAAGATGATGATGATGATGATGAAGATGATGATTATTATTATTATTGAGCCAGTGTGTCTATAATTAGGAGCCATCTCTGTTTAAAAAGTGAGGTCTTGGGGGCTGGAGGAGCCCTTCTGGAAGGCATCACTCTAGTCCAAGTACCACTGGATATTAAGATATTAAGATCTCAGCAGCTGTCAATTCTGCAAACCTACATGGAGCACTAAAAAGAAAAGTTTTGAAGTTTATACCAAAGTGTTATAAAATATCCAGGAAAAAAAAAATGATGCCAATTACTGCAGAAATCTGAGGAGGTTGAGCACAGTTTAATCTGGTTATGACCCTTTACAGCTCTGGGCATCTGTGGATCTGGACTGTACTAAAACTTTAGAGAAACTCAGTTGTGTCAAATTAAACTCTCTCTTGCCCACAACCACCATTAGGAAATTCCTATTGAATATTTGCCTTAATTCTTGCCTGTAGAGATTTACATGATTCCAAAAGCTGAGAGAAGAGTTCATTTGGAAAGGACAAGTTCCACTCACCCTGCTTTTAAAATTGACCAAATGTAGCTGGAATGCAATTTCAGCAGCAGCACTGCATGTCAGCTGGGGCTACCTCTGAAAGTCATTCCATGTTAGCAGTTCTTCCTGCACATTTGAGATGAAAGAATGTCTGAAAACAAGAGGAAGAGCAGATGCTTGTATTTGGAGACAGAGCATGCCAATGGATACAGACATCTCACACTGCTGATCCAGAGCAGCAGCTACTGTTTGGAATGTGCACGTGAACACAGAGTACTTACACTACCATCAAATGCATCACATGGGTTTCTGTGGTTTCATAGAAATTGCTTTCCTTCCAGGATGACTCTGATCTCCTAAAAGTGAGGTTGTTACAAGAAGTCAGGGATTCCCCAGTGTCTGAGTTCTCCTGAGCACTTCTCATGGTGTGTTTTAGGTCATTGGCTGAGCCAGAAAAGCAGCAGGTTAATGCAGGAGAGGTGTTAGGAAGATGCTGTGGGAGGACAGCTCTAAACTTCTTCTTTGGTACTTACTTGCTTGGTCTTGTGAAGATTTTGGGGTGGGCTGATTGTTTTCAAGGCAAAAAAGGCCACACAAGTTGTACTTAATCAGAGGTACAAAAAGAACAAGCACATAAATTCATGAGTGCTTTAACAATAATCTATATTGTAAATATCAAATTCTCTTTATTTCCTCTTTGAGCCTGCTAAAAGACATTCACCCTGAGAATTATTTGTCACTTCTAAGTAGCTTGGAAATTGGTCAAGCAATGAGTTTATTTGGAACCACAGGGAGGAAAAATAAAATACCATCTCCTTTTGTACCTTAGAACAACCAAGAAATATCAAGACACTACAGTACACATTAATCAGGGCTCCTTTTTATAACTTTTCTCTAATTCTGCATTTCCTCGTGGTGAATGTGTTTCCATTGTGTACCACCTCTGCAGTCTTTCTAGTCACACCTCTCTGAAATATCAACTGTCACAGTCACACTCAGCTCTGCATTAAGTGCAAGACTTAATTGCATCTGGAAAATGGAATTGGAACTCTCTCATCTTCTCTGAAATGCACCCTCCAGAGCCTGTTTGTTTGCATGTGCACGCTCCCTGACAGCAGAGGGACAGCAGAAAGTCCCTGTCCCCAAGGATGATGTTAGGTACCACTCTCACAACACGGGTGGTGAGTGCTATTTGGTCTAAATTTCTGTTTTCTTTTACCTGGATCAATCACTGTGAGCATTTTTCCCTTTTACCTTCTAGTCACCTTCTGTGCTTTCATCCAGATACAACTTCAAATAATGGTTTCCACCAGGGATTTTTGCCTTTCTCCTTTTCAATGCAGAGAAAAGTTCAACAAGAGAAATAAAAAGGGTTCTGGGCAAATCAACAAAGCAGCTTCTAAAAACAGTCCCCCTGTAGTACTGATACTGGTGGGTAATGGTGACTTACCAAGTTGTTTTCATTCCCATAGAAACTATTGCAGTGCCATGGTAACCAAACTAAACAAACATAAATACCATCTTTTCTTCTGGTCCCAATAATAAACAGCTACAGTGGCATTCCCCAGCTATTGTTCACAGAGGCATGACTACAGTAAAGAGATTCTCAGTGTGCCCACCAGAACACAAAAGCAGTTGCAGTGCTTAATAAATAAGATGTGATTATATATATATATAAAATTGACTTTATTTAGCATTATAGGTATGTGTAACGGTAAGTAGCATATATCAGAGAAACAGCATTTTAAGTCAGGCAGGTTTGGTGAACTTCCTGGCATGGCTTATCAATTTGTTTGACATTCTGAAACACCAGAGCCATTTCACACATTCAGAACATCTGTCAGAAGCATATTATGTGATTAACTTCAAATTGTAAGGAAAATAAATGGCTTTAAATTTTTTTTATTCTAGTGGAAATTCGTCTGAGAGCTCCTGTAGGCACTTAGCTTTTTTCTCCATCTCTTTCACAATGTTATATATGAATATTCAGTGGAGTGTGTCACAGACACAAAGAGGCAACGGCCACAAACAAAAATGCTGGAATAAAAATAAAACAAGCCAACCAACTACACCACAACAACAAAAACAAGCCCACAGCCTGAGGATAGAACAGGTTGTCTTGAGGGGTCATAGGGTAGCTGCATCCTAGAATGTCAGCATTTCTCCACAGTAGATTCCACCCCAGAGGGATGCAACTGGAGGCTCTTTCTTGCTTCTCTTTGAAGCCCAAAGCTCCTCGGTTACTTTAGCAATACAACTTAGATTGCATTTGGGAAACTTTCCCTTAGTTTGCCAGCTTTTGTTTTTATTACCATTTGTCTTTGGTGCTTTCTGTCAGCTAACACCTCAAAAAAGTTTCAGCATCCAATAAATCCAATCTTGAGCTGTTTCTGAAATCCAAGTGAATAGCTGCAAAGATCAAAGCCCAGACAGACCAACAGACAAGCTGATGTTCAATTCAGATCCACATTGAATAATTCCTAACCCTTTTTTTCTTTAATTTGGAAATTAAAAAAAGAAATAGCCCTAGCAGATATTTGGTAGAAAAATGCATGTATTTGCCTCTAATGCAAGCAATCCTGGTTTTCTGGATTGGAGACTACACGTGCACACTCAAGATTGTTGTCTGAGGAGCACAAGCACACACGACTGTTGTAACACCAACCAACCAACCTGATACACCTGTGCACACAAGTTTCTTCTCAGAGTTGACCTTTCAGGCTCTTAAAAAACAGAACTCTTGTGACTAAGGTGTTTAAATGTCCCTATCTGCACTTTGAAGGAAAGAAGAATGTATTTTATGGAGTGGAACACCTCAAAGTAATAAAAGCATTTGACTTCTTTTTGTAAATTAGAAGCAATCCACATTTTACACAACTTAAGACATAAAAAGTTATTTTTTTATTAGCTCCTACTGTACTGTCACATCAGTTAAGTCCAGTTTATTCTTGTGATTTTACTGCATTAAGTTGCTACTAAAACTATGAAACCAAAAACCTAATCCAAAAACAAAGAAAACAGCCACACAGATCTAAAGCCTTATAGCTTGAAAACTGTCCTATCAATAATCTTGTTGCTCCCAGACAATCCCTCAGGGCTGAGGGTTCTGCTTGTGCTTGGCTGTTTCTGGAGGCTCTCCTTACACAGTTTCTTGCTGTTGCTAGAGCAGGAATCTCTACCACTGTTAACACAATAAACAATGTAAGCTCTGACAGCAGCTCTCTCTGCTGCTCATCCAGCAGCCACAGGTTTACTTTTACGTGTGTGGTACTTGAATGAAGGCAAAATAAAAAGTCATTTTCATAATTACGAGGCAAAGTCACTCAGCTAGCTGCCTCCTCTCATCCTGGCACAGTACCCTATTTATCACAGCAATAAACACACAAAAAAAGCAACAGTAAATGTAGCTGAACATATTCATATATAGTGGAAACTTTCAGGTTTGCTTTTGGGTTGTTTTTTTTTCTATTTCACTTTGCTGCAACAATCCACATCCCTGCAGGGCTTTGATTGCAGCTTTAGCTAATTATATTAGTCAAGACATTTTGTCATACAGTGAATTAGATCCTTCACTGATTTAAATGAATGCAGCTGCACTGATGCTAGAGGAGATTTGCCTGTTCTATCCCACCATTTATCTCCCCAAAAAGGCAAATGCAAACTGCCC